>JADRCC010574572.1:0-18870 GCA_019843855.1 Hylomyscus alleni | reverse complement strand
GCAGAAGGGTGCCACCTAGGTCGCTGGGTCTTCTTGGGGTCTAGGGTCTCTAACTCAGCCTTGTGCCCAGTGCCCCAGGGTGGGCGTGGGAGGCCTCTCCTGACCCCATCTCTGTTCCATCCCACTCCCTCTTTATGGGACTGAGATGTCTCCAAGTAGAGTGTCCCCAGACAGCCTTGTGTGGATGGCTGAAGGCTTCCAGAAGACTCTTGAGACCGTGGTATTTCAGCAAAATGCAGTTGGAGGGCTGGCAGAGGGTACGGTCCCTGACTGGCTCTCTGTTACTTTTCCTTCACAGCAGAACAAAGCGGGAGGCCTGTGGGAACTCAAATGAAAACTCTCTCAAGGCACGCCTCCCCCTCCCCTCAATGGGCTTCTGTGGTGCCTGCATGGGGATTCTTCCATGCCCAGCCTACCTACGCTTTGCAGATTGTAACGCACTGGTTCTCCAGTTCCTCTCAACATCTTGTCCTTACTTGTGAATGGAGTGTTTACAAGCCATTCGACTCCTCGAGACTGGCTGAGTCAGTGAGAGGCCTCAGAAGTTCACTTTAGTAGCAGAGAGTTGAACTGTGTATTTTGTAAGCATTAGCCTTGGAATACTGGGCCGTTTGGAAGAATCCTGTTGGAAAACAGTGTTGAAATTGAACTGCTGCTCTTTGGATCCTGGTGCTGGCAAGGTGGCCAAGTGTCATGGTCTCCTTACTGCAGGAAGCTGCAAAGTCATCATTGGGATTCAAAGAGGCAATAATATAAGAAAGCCCTCTTGGGCGTGGCCCTGCAGGCCAGTCCTGTTGGAGGAGTTTCTTTCTTTTTATTTTTTTTAATACTTTTTTAAAATTAATTAATTTTTTTCTTTTTAATGAACAGACAGAAACAACAAGAACAAACCCCTGTTGCCTCCCCACTCCCCATGCCTGCCACCCCACCCTCTCCCGCTTATCAACCCTGTCATTTCCCTACACTGGGGCACAGAACCTTCACAGGGCTAACGGCCTCTCCTCCCATTGATGACCGACTTTGCAATCCTCTACTATACACATGCTGCCAGAACAATCAGTCCCACCATGTATAGTCCTTGGTTGGTGGTTGAGTCCCTGGGAGCTCTGAGGGCATTGGTCAGTCCATATTGTTGTTCGTCCCAAGAGGCTGCAAACCCTTCAACTCCATTGGTGCTTTCTCTAACTCCTTCATTGGGGACCCTGTACTCAGTTCAGTGGATGGCAGTGAGCCTCTACTTCTGTACTAGTCAGGTACTGTCAGAGCCTTGGAGGAGTTTCTTATGCAAAGAGAATTGTGAAGGAAAATGTAGGGGTTGATGTCAAACATCCAAATCCTGCTGTCAGGGAGCACGGCAGAGCGCAGCTCCTCAAGAAGGCAAGAAGGCCGCAGCGTTTGTGCCCAGTGATGACTGCTTGAACTTCATAGAAGACAATGAAGTTTTGGTTGCTGGGTTGGGGTTGCTGGGTTTCGAAATGGTCACGCACACCCTAGGCGGTATTCCTGGAGTCTGTTTTAAGGCTGTTAAACTAGCCAGTGTGTCTCTTTTGGCCCCGTACAAAGGCAAGAGGGGAAAGATCAAGACCACATATTTTGACAATGGAAATACCAATAAATACCAATATTCTGGGAAAAAAAAGAAAAGAAATTGAACTGCTATTATTAATAGCACATTTGGGAAGCAGATCCTTGGGGGGGGGGATTCTGAGAAAGGGCTCTGATCTACTGAAATGGATTGAAGCCCCTGATACCGGAATAAGTCCAGTACCATGGGAGTGGGTGAGTTCCTGACAAGATTGGGTTGGGCTGGATCTACTGTCTTGCATGCATGTGCCCTTCTGGCTTCCACAGTGTGGGAGTCCTCCCCAAATATTGGGATGTGCTCTTGGATTTCCAGGGCTGTGGCACTGTGTGTGATGCCTCCGGAACACTGCTGCTGTCATATCCAGAGGTATTCCATTACTGCACAGGGTGGGCTGAGGCACATGCTGACGCAGCTCTGTGCTCTCATCCTTTCAGGTACCCTACCCGCCCCTGACCTCAGTGAGTATCTGGCTCAAATTCTTTTTCAGGAGACCGAGAGGTGGGATGTGGATGCAGCTCTATATCGAGGTCGGTTGAAGATCTACGGCCGTGAGGTCTATGCAGGAAGTGGCTCAGTACTTGGCCTGTGAGGACACGGGTGCAGGCCCTGCATAGAAAGAGCTTGCGTAGACAGGGATGCCTGGACTTGAACTTGGGGGACCCTGGGTGGCTTTAACATTCTGTGTAGCTCTTCTATTCTCCTTTGAGCACAAAGGAGATGACTGCGTGTAACTTAGTGTGACCATACAAGCAGAGCATGCTGGGACAGCCAGGAGTTTGGAGCCACATTGCCTGTTGTCTGTTGCCTGACTCTCTACCTTGGTTTCCCCATTTATAAAGTGGGGATAGCTAGCCATCCCTTGTCTTGCTTTTATTAGAGTATTTTTGGTAAATAGAGATACAAAAGGCTCAGAGTTTACCACCGACAGAAGCTGGAGTAGGCCACAGCCCTGTTCTGAGGGGAAAGGAGTGACCTATGTCTCAGGTTTCCCTTCTGTCCCTCACTGAGGTCACCGTAGGACCCATGAGATCCCAGTCCTGATATCCGGTATCCTGGGAATTTTCCCCACCTGAGGAGTAGAGGGTGTTTAATCCTTGGGGTGTGCCTCACATGGGGTGTTCTGAGCGTGTCCTGAGTCAACTGGACTTTTATCCCTTGGATTCTTTTATCCCTTCCTGCTTGCCGTAGGACCTTCAGGAGAAAGGGAAGAACCCAAGTCTGGCTCTTGGGTCAGGAATGGGAACCATATCCTTGGGGCCATAGGCATGCCGTAAGCTGCTGCCCTAGGTAGAGGGGCAACCCGAGTGTTGTAGTAACGTTACAGTGACCACAGCTTTGGATGGAACGGGCAACCTGTCTGGGGATCCTGAAGGGAAGGCTTCAGTTGTGTGTGGTTGCCTCTCAATTCAGGGAGCCCGTCTGTCTAGCGAAATGTCTGACATTTCCTGCTGTCTGTCCTCTCACTGTTGTAAGCAGGGTGTAGCCATGCGTGGAAAGTCACCTGAGTAAATTCCAGATCCATTGGCTGGCTTCTGGCCCTCCTCTCTGTGGTCTGATCTTAATCTCCTTTCTTCTGGCCATTTTTAGATGCCCATGTAATGGTCTAGCTGTTTCTCTGAGTCTTGCCCTGGATGTGTGTGTGTGTGTGTGTGTGTGTGTGTGTGTGTATGTGTAGGCAATCCCTGCATACAATGCCCCAACCACACAATCTTGTTTCCCAGGTAGCTGCACATGTCCACATGGTCTTATTTTTCCCCAAATCCTCCCACATGTCCATATTCCCCCACAATTAGCTCACTGTCCCCTTACTCTCCATGACTGCACTCTCCTTATATTTTCTCTCCCGGTAACACAGTCTAAACAATTAAACAGAATAGAAAGAGTTGTGGCGACAGTTCTGCTCTGACAGCTTGATGCCCTGTCACTTTTCCTAGTTGAAGCTTGAGTGGCCCCTTTCTGGACACCCTCCATCTTGGTGGTGTGAATCATTTGTACCGTGGTGTGCCCTACTGTAGCAGTGGGAGGAGAAGCAGGCTTGGTACTGTGGCTCCTTCAGGCAACCTGAGGAACTTTGTTATTCTTGCCAAGGTGGAATTCCATCCAACACTTGATTTACTTTGTCCCCAGAAACAGCGAGTGTCTTGGCTGGGGTCTAGCTTAGTCAGTAGAGTGTTTGCCTGGCACGCATAGGGCCCTGGTTTGATGCCTAGCACAGCAAACTAAACAAAGCAATGAAACAAAACTAACAGTAATTCCTAAAGCAGGCCCGGCATCGGGCCCTGGAGGTTTCAGTATTGTTCCTTCAGGGTGTGAGGCAGCGGGGAGGATACTTTGTAGTCATAGGCAGCTAGGAAGGTGCGACTACGGAACAAGGAACATAACACCTGTGAAAATGGGGATCCCTGGGGTCCTGAGTGAACAGCAGAACCTTGATGGTTTGTGTATGAACACACTTTCTCTCAGCTGCCTCCTAACACCTGAAGAACTTCAGGGACTATGGTGAGCTATCAGGGACTATGGTGAGCTATCATCTTCTCCAGGCTTCCTCCTCCTCACTGTCTCTAATGCTGTCCTTCTGGCTGGTATTGCAGCCTTTCTGCTTGCTCCTAACTAGAGGTTTTTCAGGAGGAGGCATTTCAGCAAGCAAGGGAGGTCTCTGTTGAGAATATATGTTCTGGAACGCCCGTTGTGTCTGCTGTGTAGCTGTGCTATTCTCTACCTTTTAAGAAGACTGTGATAAAATTCTTTGTACGCTGATTCTAAAAATTAACTTTAAAAAAAAAAGCAAAGCATGAGGTGAAGTTCAAAGCCCGTAGGGGTAAGTTGGATGTGTGCGGAGCATCCTGAGTGTTAGTTTCTCTTTCGGGACTCAGTGTACGCTTCCCTCTCGGTTAGTGAGCGCGTGAGAACGATGCTGGCTAGTAGTTTTTTTTATACAGGATTTTAAAGGACCAGGGTGAGACCATACAAGCTCCATTATGAGTCTGTCTTCCATAAAGCAACATGAAAAGGGCGTGGGTTCTAATTTAGGGATGCTGGTGAGTAAGGGATGCTGGCGTGTTAGGGATGTTGGTGAGTTAGGGATGCCGGTGAGTTAGGGATCCTGGTGTTAGGGATGCTGTTGGAATAGAGGTGGTTTAGCTGTGTGATAGGGTTAGGGCATTGGTAATTTGAGCCTGAACTATTGAGGGCTTCACTGCACATGCTGCTCCTTGCATTTTGGAATTTCACATCTCTAGTACGTACTTCAGAAGGATTTTGGAAGAAGGGGGCATGGCTCTCAAGGCCTGAGTGAGTTTACAGTTTCACTTCAGGAGACTTCCCACAGAAGAACACTTGGCCAGAGGAGACTCTTTCTGCTGACCTTGGGTTGTGGTCAGCAGTGGGATGATGAGTCAGAGGGAGGGCCTAGGCCCTATCTTCTGTATTGTGGGTGGCTGTTGATGGAAACTGGCCTTGTGTGTCTGCAGAGCTGCCTCAGCTCCCAGTGTGGAGGGAACACTGTACAGGATGTGAGCTGAGCATGCCTATGTACATGCTCATGTGTGTGTGTGTGTGTGTGTGTGTGTGTGTGTGTGTGTGTGTGTTTGATTGGACATTGGACATAGTAAAATTTTTGCTGTTTGCTGACACTGGTGGACAACTATTGTGGAAATTGCCTGTCTGATTATATATTCCAGAGCCAACCCTGGCAATAGAAGCTACAGCTGTCTGGTTTTTTTTTCTAGCATTTCCTGGGTGCCTTTCCTTACTTCTTTTCTTCAGGGAATTTCTGGAACATGGGTACACAGGTTGTTGGGCATTCTTAGCTCAGCTTTGGCCCCTAGAGAAATTGTATGTATGTTCACGCCAGGCCCTGGGAGCCTGCATCCTGGTGTATCCCTGTTGTTCTTAGCTTTCGTGTTATCTTCTGATCCTGGAAGTGCCACTCGTACTTTGAACAAGGGAATGTCCTCTCCCCACCCTCTCTTCAGAAATATGAACCGGGGAGGTTGAAAGTTGCCAGCTCTTCTGGGTTGTTGGGCAGGGAGTCAATGGCTTAGTGATGCCACGCTGGTGTGTGGGCTGGGCCAGCGTCCTGAGCAGACTCTTTACGGAGAGCTGAAGCCTCCCTTCCAGGCCTTTTCTCTTTTTGGGGTTTGAACCCAGCTTCCACACTCCCTACCCATCAAAGATGTGGACAGTGCTTCTAGGGTCCCAGTTTTCTGTCTAAATACAGGGCTGAACTCTGCAGGCTCTTTGCCTCTGGTTATATGATCCATGAGCTCACCTGGGACAGCACACACATTTTCCACTCTCCCTCCCCCCCACCCCCCGCCTCCCTCGGATAAGAGAACAGGCTGGGCCTACCTGTCTTGCCGTTCTGGGGGAGAGTTTGAGAAAGAGATGGCACCTCTCCTAATCTCTCTGGAAGCTTATGGAAGGAACCCAGCCCATGGGTGTATTATTCCCTGAAATCCCTCTTATGGTTCCCAAGGGGGCCTGAGCATGCCACACTCTGAATGACAGAGCTAGGCCAGAGCCCCAGAGCACTCTGCTATTTGCTGCCCCCTTGAGAGTGAATGGCAGAGGTGTAGGAGGAAGCTGGGGAAAGCTCAGCTGCAGAAGAGGGTGCACCTGCTGCTGCTCATAGCTCCATGTTGTCTCCAGACTGCTCCCTGCTGACCGTCCTGGCCCGCCCTTGTAGAGGCTGCCTCGGGGCCGCTGACACAGCCATATTCCCGTTGTAAGAGCCTTAGAGATCCGCCTGTTGGCCCCAGCTGTGCTTTCACAAGGATGCTTGGCCGAGTGTAACTGGTTATTAAATGAAATGAAAAAAAAAAAAAAACCGCGTGTGCTGCCAAAGACACATGTTTAGGAAGTGCCTGGTTAAAACTAGCTCAACGAGTTTCTTTCCTGAATGCCTTCTCAGAGCCTGCCACATGCTGCTGTGTGTAATGAATTTCTAAGGAGTAGAATTACAGCCCAACCGTGGAAACTGAGTGGAAGGGAAGGCAAGCTCCGTCCAAGGCAGGGGCTGAAGTCCAGATGGGACAGTTGAGTGAATAAAGCTGTGGAGCTCTTGTGGCCCGAGGTTGATCCCCATTACCCACTTGGCAGAAGGAGAAAATTAATCCTTTATAGGTTAGCCTCTCATCTTCCCATGTGCATCATGGCATTTGCTTGCCCACATCCATACCCAAATACACACAAATAAACATAAAATTTAAGATGATGATGAAACATAAAATTTAAGATGATGATGATGATGATGATGATGGTGGTGGTGGTGGTGGTGGTGGTGATGATGATGTAACCCAGATGGCTGAATTCTTTCTCGTGTGTGTGTGTGTGTGTGTGTGTGTGTGTTTATGTGTGTCTTTTCTGCATGTTCTTTGTGTGGCCTCATTTGTTCATTTCCTTCATTCTTCTCTCCCTTCTCATGTCTTTTTGTTTTAAAAATCGTAGTTTCATATATAATATATGAAACTATGTATATGTGTATATATGTATATGTGTGTATATGACCTATATATTATACATATATATGTACATATATATGTGTATATATACATGTATATGTATGTGGTATATATGTGTATATATATAGGGCTGGAGAGATGGCTCAGTTGTTAAGAGCACTTGCTTTGCAGTTATGTGGCCTAGAATTTGGATTCCAGCATCCACATAATAAGACAGTCATTCCATGCACGCCGTTACCCCAGCTCCCTGGGAGATGAGACAAGATGCTTGGGGCCTGCAAGCTTCCAGCTTGAGAAAATAGAGTCCCAGGTTCAGGAAGAGAAACAGTCTCAAAGGAATAGGTGTCCAACAATAGATGACAGTTCCTGATGCCCCTTTCGTGGCCTCTGTGCGTTTCAAACCCACCCACCCACTCACAGTTTCTCTCTTTCTCTCTCTCTTTGTCTCTCTGTCTCTATCTCTCTCTCTGTCTCTCTCGCTCTCTCTCTCACACACACACCCCTTTTACCCTCTCTGTCTCTCTGTCTCTCTGTCTCTCTGTCTCTGTCTCTCTCTGTCTCTCTGTCTCTGTCTCTGTCTCTGTCTCTGTCTCTCTGTCTCTCTGTCTCTCTCTCTCACACACACACACGCACACGCACACGCACACACACACACAGACACACACACACATACCCATTTTACCATTCTTACCATTTTTAAATATACATCATAAGCATTCATTGTATAGCTGTATAGCTATGGCTACTATCAGTCTATGGAATTCTTCCTACTATTGCAGAACCAAACTCCTGTGCCTGTAAACCGCCAGTCTCCATCATCTGTTACCCCCGCCTTTCTGCCCTGTCTGCACGGATCTGACTAAGGTAGGCCCTTCCTCTTAGTGTAGTGCTCCATGGAGTGGCAGCCACGTTTTTGCTCGCTGTTCATTCTTTCGTGTTGCTTTTGCTCACCCTTTTTCCTCCTCGGCCCACATGATAGAGAATATCAGCTTTTTTGTTTATATTTTATAGACAGAGTTAACCAAAAACTTAAAAACAAGACGTTAAGTTGAATATATTTCCGCCATCTCTGGCATCCTTCTGCCTCACTCCTTACCCTCCTGACTCCAGCCTCTCATCTGGAAGCTATGTTGGCTTTCAGGTCAGTTCTGAGCTTCTTCTTTCGGCACCTCAGTGATTATTCTCTTCCTTCCTGTCACATGACCTCCCCCACCCCAACACATACGCTCCAATGTCTTTTTCTCTTTCTGTTCCATGGCTTGGGTGGTTGCTCTTTGCAGGTTGGTGAGGGCTTGACTGGGCCCTGCTCTGGGCACACAGCCACCGGCCTTGCTCCAGGTGAGTAGCATCGAACTCCTCCCCCCCCCCCCCCTCGGGCCTGAAACACCCACCAGAGAACAAAGTTGCGCAATTGGCTTTCTCTTTCTCTTAGGTGGTTGGTGCGTGTAGGTTTGGTGGAGCTTGGCATAAGCACCACACCTTTATCAGAAAAGCGTGTGGGAATGAATGCGAAGTCAATCCCAGATTCCCCTGGGCAGACTTAGAGTTGGTGCTGTGTCCATGAGCTGACAAGGATATGCCTGTGAAGGATGCCTGCGGGATGGTCTTGCATGCGTAAAAGGAGAGAAGGACATAGAGTTGTTGACTGACAGTCAGTGCAGTGCTCCCCAGGAGCTCTCTGGGTGCTTATCACAGCTGAGGACGGGCACATTTGAGGATAAGCTACCTCAGGTTGACTCTGAAGCCTACACTGTGGACCCCACTGTCACCCTGCTTGGCTCTGCCCACTCCCATCCATCAGCCACCTCCCACCTCCCTCCTCATAGGACTAGAGGTGAATCCCATAGTGCTGAGGATGTTATTTGAAAGTACCAGGGGACTGGGCGGGGCCTAAAGGGTCCTTTAGTGAGTCTTCCTAACCTGCAGTGATTAGAATCGTCAGAGGGATTTAGGAAATAAATGCATTTTGAATTTATGTATGTTGAGGTGGTACCCACAGGTCTGGCCACAGTTTCCCCTGTGATTCTAATAATACCCCCTCTCCCTTCCACCACCCCCTGGTTCCACCCACTCCTCTCTTTCATTTTCAAACCAAACATGCTGGGGACCAGGTAAGCAACATCATAAATCAGAACTCACTTGTGACTGCTGGAGCCAGCATCTGGGTCTAATCTGAGGCCTTGTAACAGATATTTCCTGATGCTTCTGTTTTCTCGCCTGGTTGCCCCTAGTTCTCACCCCGGTCTCTGTAGTTTCTGCCTGCTCAGATACAAGGAAGCCCTCAACCATACATGGGGTGTGTAAACCCTAGCAGGACCCTGGAGGAGGTGGTAAGCCACTGCTTCATTCTCTGAGAAGAGGCACAAGACAGCAGGCTCTCTTTGGAGGCGTGGGGGCCTCTGCCCTGGACAAGCACTGGCCAGAGTCTTTCTTTTTCATAAGCCCAGATTAGTCTTCAGGGGCAAGCTTGTTCAGCAGGGGGATACCACAGCTTAGGGAATAGTGGACATCAGTTAGGAATAGATAAAAGGTGGTGATGGTGAAGGATGGGTTTAGTCCCTGAGAACATGATTCTTGCTCAGGGAAGGTGGGTGGGGTGATGGAGAATCTCCTCCCCAGCTACATCATCCATCCATCCATCCATCCATCCATCCATCCATCCATCCATCCATCCATCCATCCATCCCTTGTTGGGTGCATAGGGTTAGTACATCTCCCGTGCCTGAGTCCTTGCAGGGAATGAGAGCTAGAACCCAGACTAGAGGTGGTGGTGGTGTCTCAGATCTCTGCGAGATTATAGTCTAGCTTCATGTTAATCCTCTTCATGCACCCCACCCCCACCCCAGCGACTTCTTCATCACTGAGTACAGAGATGGAAATCGACACGATGACATCTCATTTCCCAGCCACTCTCTCAGGGAATGGACTCACACTTAGAGAGATGAGCTGACCTACCAGGGTTGCAACAGGGCCTTGAAATCTGAATCTACCTCAGTCCTATACTGCCAAGACCCCGGGGCCACAAACCCTGCATTGCACCATCTGCTATGCTGAGATTTTAGCTTTTTGTCAGTGTGTGTGTCACTGACAGCCACAGGACACACACAACACCATGAAAGGCAAGACTTCATTTTGCTTGAAACTTTGATTTCAAGCCTTCTCCAAGTTAGCGCCTGACAGCTTCTTCAGTTCCCACAGACAGTGGCCCTTCTCAGCCTACATGAGCACTATATTATACCTGAACTTCTCTAGGTTGCTACCCAACAGCTAAACAGCGTGGTCGCCATGATTCTGTTGTCCCTTTGATTGTCATACGCACTTGCTGAACTCTTCCCCCGGCTTTTGTCTGCTCATAATAGACCCTCCAATTAAACAAGAAACCAACATATAAACCATGGACTGTCCATTCTCAGGGGTTTCCAGATGCTACAGCCTCTCTAGGGTGGGCCAGAGACGCTTTGGCCCATGGGAGGGAAAGGAGAACTTCTGACAAGGCTGCAGTTAACTTGGTTGTGTTTTTAATAATTAATTAATTAATTAATTTTACAACCCAATATCAGCCCTCCTCCCAGTACCCCTTACATAAGTCCTCCCCCATTCCACTTAGAAGGGGAAGCCTTTCTTTGGATATCAACCCCCCATCTCACTCCCACTCCCACTCCCATACCCCACCCCCACCCCCCCACCCCCCCGTCATAACTTGTCTGTTCTAACAGACACACAGAGAGGCATCCTTCCTACCCATTTTTCTGAGGTGCTGGGGACTGAATCTAGTACATGCTGGGCAGGTGCTCTCCCACTGATCTATAGTCACAGCTTCTTCTTCACTTTTATTTCTAGACAGGGTCTCGCTAAGTGGCCTAGCTTCTTGAACTCACTATATAGTTCCAGATAGATGGCTTTGAACTTTGGATCTTCATTTCTTAGCCTCTGGAGGAGCTGGGATTACAGACCTGTACCATTAGACCTGCCTTCCCTTCCCTTCCCTTCCCTTCCCTTCCCTTCCCTTCCCTTCCCTTCCCTTCCCTTCCCTTCCCTTCCCTTCCCTTCCCTTCCCTTCCCTTCCCTTCCCTTCCCTCCCCTCCCCTCCCCTCCCCTCCCCTCCCCTCCCTTCTCCTCCCTCTCCTTCCTTCTTTCCTTCCTTCCTTCCTTGCTTCCTTTTCCCACTAAGTGTGGCAGGATTTTCCCTGTTCAATTACATTAAAATATTAGTGCAGCAGGAGGCCTGTGATTAGACAGGAAAAGAGAGATGGAGTGAAGAGTTGTAGGGACAGAGAGTGACTCAGAGGATAGAGAGGGGAAGCCAAGATGGAAGCGGACAGACTGGAAGGAGATCCTGATCCTGCATGGTCCTAAATAGCCACAGGTGGTTATGAATTTAAAGCATTAAAAAATGCACTTTTTTTGAGGAATTGATAATTGTTGCAGAGGTCAGTGGTAACTGATACTTCAGTTGTTGGTGAGTCTTGGTTGACAAGAATATGTTCATGTTCTTTGCAGTTTTAGTCAGAACGTTCTGAAATCTGAAGACAGCTCCTAATTGAGGCTACTGTTTTGTTTTTTTTTTTTAAACAGTGTTCACCAGGGTGAGGGATGGGGAGTGGGTTTGGGGGTGGGAGATAGTGCTCTGTTTTAGGGAATAGCAGGGAAATACCACAGTGGAACCCAGGGCCCTTTGCCCCATTTCCCATGTGTGAATTAGGTGATATATATGATTTGTCTTGGGAATTAAAGGTTACTGCCTCCAAAGGTTCAAGATCCCCTCCTCTAGGCTGGGGGAGGTGGTGTGAAGGAGGGAAAGGGGGGAGGAAGAAGGAATATAAGTCCACCATTTGGCAGGTGTTTCAAGTGTCTCCTACTGATGTTGATAAGCAAGACTCTCCAGGGGAAAAGGCCAAGAAGGGTGTGTGTGTACCCAGAATTAAACTCTTCCCCCGCCCCCTCTCTCTAGAAGCTAAAACGTTTGTTTTAAGCAGCTGGCTCATATCACTAGAGGGGCTGTCCATTCCTAACCTTTGTGGCAGGCCAGCAGGCTGGACAGCTAACACTACACAAGTGACCTGCTTTAGTCAGGAGCAACTGACTTTAAATGTTAACCTTATCTAAACAGAACAAAACAAAACAAACATTAGAGAACCATCTAGAGTGCACTGATGTTTGATCAGGTATTTGGATACCTCGGCCTAGCCATTGAAGTATGAAATTAACTCTCTAATCTCCTTAAGTGCTTTTCATACTTGGGTAGTGTTGGCGGGCAACAGAGCCAGTTAAACCCCGGGTCTTTCTCACGCAGACGATCCTACTCATAGGACGCAGTAAGAGCATGGTTTCCTCCGTGTGTTGAGTGTTGCGTTAAAAAAAAAAAAAACATATTGTAAAAGATGCTTAAAGGGATGGTGAGGCCCAGAGGATCTGGCAGAGATTTCCTGTTAGGACCTGAGGAATAACTGTCAGGACACAGAGGTTCAGGTGTGGAAGGGTGCATGAGACTTGGAAACCAGAATAGAGCAGAAGGATGCCGATAACTCACTTGGCTTTCTGCAGTCCAGCAGCTGCAGCCAGCTGGGCAGGACAGCTCCAGAAAAATGGGGCTGGAGACTGGATGCTCTTCCAGAGGTCCTGAGTTCAATTCCTAGCACCTACATGGCAGGGAGCTCACAGCCATCTGTAAAAATCAGTTCCAGGGGATCTGACAGTCACACCAATGCACATAAAATAAATACAGAAAAATGTACACCTATATTAAACAAGTGCAGACTGTTAGAGCTTGCCATTGGTCCCTGAATAGTGTGCTCTAAGAACTTCCTATAGCATTTCTTTCGGTGAGTATAGCAGGCAGGGGTGGTTTTTTTTTTAAATTTATTTTTATTTTTTTATTTTTATTGGTTGGTTGGTTGGTTTTGTTTTCTAGACAGGGTCTTGTGTAGCCTAACCTGGCCCTGCACTTCGTATCCCTTTTCCTTCTGCATCCCAAGTGTTGAGACTGCAGGCATGCCCAATTGTGCCTGGTTCATGTATGTGATCCTGGAGCTCATACCCAAGGCTTTGTGCACAACATGCTGCCAATGGAGCCACATTCCAAGGCCTTTACACAACACCTTTGTTACCTCAGATGTCATCTGGAGATATGTGCTTGGGCCACAAGAGCTGTAGCATTTTATAGAAAGTTCAGTGTTCATGAATCTTGGGATCTTTAGTGGGGACTCCAGGATCAGCTCTTCTCCAGAGACTCAGGATGGGGGCGAAAGAGTCCAAGGTCGTGGAGGGGTTTTAAAGGCATTGTTTCGGTGCTTGCCCTTAATAAATGCTGTGTTTTCATCGAAGATCCCATGGTCCAGGATGGCTAAAGGCTCTACTGAAGGCCACACAGTTTACCCATGGCAGGACTCAACAGGGATCTCACTCAGTATTCTGTTCTCCGTCTCCTTAGCTTTGTCCATCTTTTCTACAAGCTGTGAGGCTTTGCAAATGTGGAGCTATGGAGACTGATGGAGGAGTCCATCCATTTTTTTTTTTTTCTCACCAACTTGTTTTCCTTCTGTCCGCTCGGTTGTCCCTTCCCCCTTATCGTACATATTAACTCCCCTATTCATACATATTTTCTGTCTCCCGCAGACACGGATGCAGAGTTTGAACCCAGATCCCAAAGCCCGCTATACAAGCATCTATGGCGCCCTCAAGAGGATCATGCACACTGAAGGCTTCTGGAGACCCCTGCGGGGCCTGAACGTGATGATGATGGGTGCGGGGCCCGCGCACGCCATGTATTTTGCCTGCTATGAAAACATGAAAAGGACTTTAAATGACGTTTTCAGCCACCAAGGAAACAGCCATCTAGCTAATGGTATTTTGAAAAAAAAAAAAACAAAAAAAAAAAACGTTTGTCTGGAGCTGGGAAGCTCTTCTCTTCAGTGCTTGCTCCCTGGGGCTTCCTCCCCAGGACCCAGCAGCCTTCATCTTCGGCTCAGGAACAGAGAACTCTTAGGGTCATGTGAATGCGCACACACGTTTTTTTTTATTCAATCCCTCTTTCTCTGGGGGAAGCTGGTGGTAGATGTGTTTTGGTATTTGGTATTTATTATTGTGTGGCTTTTTTTTTTTTTTTTTGCTTTAAAAAAACCACTCGAAACAATTAATGATCAGTCATAGAAAAAAAAAATTCTTTTGAATGCTGGCTGCAAAACAAAAAACACAGAAAAAGACAGCTTCTTAGAGA
The DNA here is from genome assembly GCA_019843855.1 of Hylomyscus alleni. Taxonomy (NCBI): domain Eukaryota; kingdom Metazoa; phylum Chordata; class Mammalia; order Rodentia; family Muridae; genus Hylomyscus; species Hylomyscus alleni. The sequence goes on along the minus strand of JADRCC010574572.1, from coordinate 4,607 downwards.
CTATTTAAAAACTGGTCCAGCAGGTATCGCCAGCGCCAGGATCTAACTAAGCTTTGAAAGGTCAAGACGTTTTATGCTGACAGAGGACTCCGAGCCACTGTGGAAGGCCATCCCCACTTTAAGCTGCAGGAGATTCGGGCCTTTGACCTACCCCCACAGCCTCCTCCGTGTGTCTGAGTCGCATCTTTCTGCAAGCCAGGGCTGAACTAGTTTCCTGTGGTTGATCTAGGGGGGGGGGGGGGAGGGATGGGAATGGGGCATTTTGTGGGCAGCTTTTAAGTAAGGCTGGACCAAGTATGAGCACGGGTGGGACTTTAAGGGGCTTTTCAGTGGGAGAGGACCGTGGATAGCAAAGCAACTTAAAGTAATGTTTATTTTAACAAAATTTACTCGGAGGGATGGAGAAGTAGATGTGATCAACGGCAACCCTCTCCTTTGCTTTTTATTTTACCCACTTTCGTCATTCTTAAAGACTGATGGTGAACCATTCTTTGAATTTATTGCTTCGGTCACCAAGAGCCATGCCCCCATCCCTCCGAGATGGTGCTAACAGACCCTCATTTCCCTCAAACCGCCTTATGGAATGGTTTGACTCCTTTAAGGAGGCTTAAACAAAACCCAGCTTGACAAAACCCAGCCCTACACCAGGGTCTGCCCAATGCTATCCCTTCAGCATTGGTGTCAATGCCGTGGTCACCGTCTCCTCTCTGGGGATAACTGTGTATGTGTCTATGGGTTGCAGTAAGTAGGAGGCACTAGGTGCCCTCCTGAGAGGTAGCCTTGTAGTCCGTCCCTCATCCCTCCCTCTTTCCACTGGTCATTGTAATTAACAGGCAGCTGCACTGTCCGTGGAAGCCAGAAGTAGAAATCCCAGGGCCAACTCAGGCTTTCAGAGCCAGGTTGGAGAAGACTTCGGATGAAGTCCTTCACTCACAAGGCCTGTCCTAAATATGCTTAGACTTCAGCTAAGGCAACTAGCCTTATGCATGATTGTATCCCCTTCAGTAGCCTTAGCTTAAGGACACAGAGAGTTTTCTGTACCCAAAGGCTTGGGACAAGGGAATAAACTATCTAGGCAGTGGGAAATGCCTGAGGTGTGGTTTCTGAGCTCTAACTTTTCCCAAGGTTGATTTACAAACAAAAGGAGTCTCTGAGGTTTAGATGTAACAGTGCTCTGGATAGCTATAACAGCTCTCCCTATGGCTGTTCAGCAATTTCTGCCACCACTTTGAGCTGCTAGGCAACGTTGAGCCTTAGAGAGCTAAGTCCAGAGTTTATCTGACTTAAGTTCATGGAACTTCCCAGAGCACCAGGTGACAGTGGGTAATTTTCTGGAGTTTGTTTTGCAGGGGTAGCTGGGAGTATGGCCACCCTACTCCACGATGCAGTAATGAATCCAGCAGAAGGTAATGTTCTGTGTCTCTAGGGAGGGACCATGGGGGATAGGTAGAGAGACTGGAGAAGCTGGGGGAAGGAAGGTGGGCAAGGACTGGCTTCATTGGAGCCCACGGGAAGACTGCATTCCTCACACATTACTGGGGGTCCCCAGAAAGCCAGTGAGCACTGGGGCTCTAGGAGCCCCCTGTGGTGGAAACAGCTAAGCCAAGCTGTCCCTCCGCCTACCTGTAGCATCCTGGGAAGAGTTAGAAACAAATCCCTGCCCCAGGGGATTGCTTTGCATGCTTATCACTTCTGTGCAACCTGTGTGCACAGCAAATATATACATACATCTGACCCTGTTAATTGTCTCCAGTCACAGACAAATCTAGAGGGGACGGTTCCCATCTCACTCATTGTGGGTTGCATCCTTCAGCCCCATTAAGATAGAGTCTTACCATGCAACTCAGGATGCCCTGGAACTCTGCCTGAGGCCCAGGCTAGGCCAAACTGAACCTTTCTGCCTCAGCCTCCTGAGTACTAAGGTTGTAGGCACACCCTGCCTAATTTTTTTTCTTAATTTGTAAGATGGTAGCAAATTTCCAGAAACAGGGAATATGTAGAATTATTAGCCCTCTGTACTTCTAAAATTAATGTGGTCATTTTGAAGGGGGCTACCTTCTTTTGAATTTTGGGGGTCCTCTTATAAAGTAAGGCAGTATTCCTAACCCACTTGGCATCCTTATGCATCCTTAAACCATCCCTGGCTTCCTCCTAGGGTTGCACACAGTGTAAGTAGATGCTATATGGCCTCCCTTAGGGAGTAACGCTAAGAAAAGATCCACTTATGTTTGGTATAATCTATTTCCTTTTCTGGTTATTTCCATATACAGTTACTTAACTCTGTGGATACAGAATCAAGGTATAGAGGGAATGACTGGCTATATAGATCTTAGGATTCTTTTTTTTTTAAAATAAGAATCTATTCATTCATACAGGGACCCGACAATGGCAGTCACTCGGTCAATGTTAACTAAGCAAAGAGTTTGTTTATTTAAACTTTTTTTTTCTAAAAAAACAAACAAACAAAAAAAAAACAAAAAAAACAAAACCAAGGTGGTGTTATATAACCCAGGCTAGTCTTGAAATCTCAGTCTCGAGATTTCTAGAACTTTAAGTAAATGCTACCATACTTGGTGTTTATATTTAAAAAAAAATTTTTATGTGGATAAGTGTTTTGTTTGCATGCATTTATGTGTACCCACAGAAGCCAGAAGAGGGCATATGGGATCCCCTGGAACTGGAGTTACAGACAGTTGTGAGTCACTTTATGGGTGCTGGGAATCAAATCCAGGTCCTCTGGAAGAGCAGCAAGTGCTCTAAACACGAACCACCCGTCTCTGGCCCCCACCGCCTCGAGTTTGTGTTTTTTGTAAGACTTAATGAGGCGCACCTCCCTTTCCCCCTTGGCGTGACTCTTGACGCATTAGGTCCCTATTTAAAGGCCAAGCATCTTGGCAGTGTAGGTACCCTTGAAACCCTAAGGGAATACACTTTATTTTCTCTGGTCCTATAAACCATTGGTTCATTTTTGTCTTGATGCCAAGGTCCCAGGGGTACTGTGATAGAGATTAAAATCAGAGAAGATGAATCACTGAGAAACCAGGAATATTGTAGGTCAGTGTTTTGTTTCGACACAGGATCTCACTATGTAGTCTTAGCTGGCCTGGAACTCCCTGTGTAGAGCAGGCTGGATACACAGCCCGAGCTTATAGAGATCCACCTGTTTGTGCCTCCTAAGGGCTGGAATTAATGGCATGTGCCACCATGCTTAGCTCAGGGACAAGGACAGATCAGGGAGAGGGAAGTATTTTCGAGGAGTATATGGAAGGCTAGGACCTTGGGGATCGGGCTAGCTAATCAAGCCCGAAGTGACTTCCCGATTTGGGAATCAGCTCTCACTGAAGCTTCAGACAGGAAATTGTTTAGACGTACCTACTTTCCTGGCTCAGAGTCAAAGTTGAAGCGGGCTACCTGGAACTGGCCCTCCACGGCCTCTTAGCTGGGGCTATATGTGTGCTGTCTTGGTGCCTGTCACCAGGGTGTATTCTAACATGCTTGTTTCTCTTTATTGGTTGGTTTCCCATTTCACTCCCGTCTGGGATGGGGCCAAACCATCCACCTTCGCCTGTCTGCTGGTTGCTCATCCCCCTACCCGACACAGTGGTGAAACAGCGCTTACAGATGTACAACTCCCAGCACCAGTCAGCCCTCAGTTGTATGCGGACAGTGTGGCGGACCGAGGGGTTGGGGGCCTTCTACAGGAGTTACACCACACAGCTGACCATGAACATCCCCTTCCAGTCAATCCACTTCATCACCTATGAGTTTCTGCAGGAGCAAGTCAACCCTCGCCGGAACTACAATCCACAGTCTCACATCATCTCAGGAGGCCTGGCCGGGGCGCTGGCTGCAGCCGCCACCACCCCGCTGGACGTCTGCAAGACCCTCCTCAACACACAGGAGAACATGGCACTCTCCCTGGCCAACGTCAGCGGCCGGCTGTCAGGCATGGCCAATGCCTTCCGGACGGTGTATCAGCTCAATGGCCTTGCTGGGTACTTCAAAGGCATGCAGGCTCGAGTCATCTACCAGATGCCTTCCACCGCCATCTCCTGGTCCGTTTATGAGTTCTTCAAGTATTTCCTTACGAAGAGGCAGCTGGAGAATCGAACTCTGTACTAAAGGAACGGGGCAGTGGGAAGTGGTTCCGGCATCTTTTGTTTCAGCTTCAGTCCTCTTGTTCTTGCACCCAGAGCTTGTCCTGAAGTGTGCTTGCGCTGGGCCCTTTGTTCCCTAGTGCCTTAGAAAGGGAGGACCGGTCTCCACTGGCCAGCATGCTGTCTTTGGCGACATCCGAGGTGGTGGTAGGCGGGGGAATCTTGGGGCAAGGGAGAAGTCGCTTTTTCTCCTCCTTCCTCGAGAGGAATGTAGCTTTTCTGCCTCACTGTGGCCTTCTCCCTAGATCTCTAGATCACACCGCAGAGGCAAACAGTGACACAGTAAAGAAAAAGTTTATGTACATAAAAGTACCATTACCCAGTCTGAAATAGGTGGATAATGTTTATCCTTTATTTTTCTACATAGAGATTTTTGAAATTGTGTGTGCTTGTGTGTGTCCATAAATAATATTAGAGTTGGGAATGATGGACCTATTTTTTTTTTTTTTT
>JADRCC010574570.1:0-19460 GCA_019843855.1 Hylomyscus alleni | reverse complement strand
TAATACTGAGATTACAAGCATAAATTACTACAACCATTTTTTAATGTAGCTTCTGGAGAATCTAACTCATGTTTGCAAGGTTAGCACGTTATAGATTCAACCATTTTCCCAGCCCTCGATGATTGCTAATGCTACCAAAAATAAATTTGAAATTAGACTCTAACCATGTCCACCACATATGTTCCTTAAGCATCCTAGGAATCACAGAATATTTTCGAAATTTGGTATCAAAGTTTAAATTTACTCAGTAGTTCCTGCTTCAAATTAACTAAGTGACTGTCAGTTACACTTTACCTGAAACTTGTCTGTAACTTCATAGTGTATGAACGGACACAGCTCATGCTTGAATGAGAAAGCTGTTTCTAGTTCCCTCTTCTTAAGCCAGCTGCCTTGTCCCCCACACATTCTCTAAGCCTTAGAAACTATTTTACCCTGTGTATTTATTATCTGTCATTCTAAAAGAACCCAGAGATTCAAAAGAAAGTACCTCCATTTTTATGGGACAAACAAAACAAAAAGACAAAACTGTTTTTGTTTAAATAGTACATTCTTCTTGCCTGGATAAATTCTAATTAAGAGTTTATTGGATTCAAGTATTAGTTTTGTTAATTTAATAATGCTTAATTCATTAAAGTACAGTTTTTCAAAACTCTGAAGGGCCAGGCAAAATGGATTTGTTTGTAAGGACATTTGCCATAAAGCTCAATAACTTAAGTTTTATCTCTGGAAACCACAAGGAAGGAAATGAGAACCAACTTCTATAAGACGCTCTCGACCTCCACTCGGGGGCTGCTCGGATGCAGTCTCTGTCTGTCTCTGTCTCTCTGTCTCTGTCTCTCTCTTTCACATAGTAAATAAATGTAACAAATTTTGAACATCAAAACTGTTGGACCTATTCACTTCTGACTTGAATATTTTCTCAAAATGAAATTAAGATAATCCCACTTCTAGTAGCATCAAGAAAGAATAAAATGCCTAAGAATAAATTAACCAAGGAAAGACAAGTCCAGAACACCAAACTACCAAATAATGTTATAAGAAGCTTCAGAACAGCTGAGTCAGTAGAATATGAATGCTGCTAGGGTAATAGCAACCCCTGATTGATATCCAGAGTCAACGTGATGAACTTCTGGTCTAAGTTTCCTTTCTATTTCTGTGACATTGCCATAATCAAGGCAATCAGAAAAGAAAGTGTTTAATCAGGCGTACAGTGTCAGAGGATCAGAGCCCATGAAGGCAGAGCAAGGCATGGTGGCAGGAAGAGCTGAGAGCTCACAACTTCATCTGCAAGTAGGAGGCTAACAAAGCTAACCTGGAAGGCCATGGGTTCTTGAAACCTCAAAGCTCATTCCCAGTGACACTTAACTCCTCCATCAAAATTACACCCCTCAATCCTTCTCAAATAGTTCTACCAACTGCGAATCAAGCATTCTAATATATAAGCCTGTTGGAGGGGGCATTCTCATTCAAACCACCACAACATTCAAAATCCTAACCAACCTTTTAAAAACAGTCAGGCATCCTGCTCTGAACTCATGTAAAGTCATAGAACCCAGAATAACTCCAACAAACTCCAACATCGAATCAATTTGGGAGGATTCATACTTTCTGATTCCAAATGTTATCATGAACTATGGTGCTTCAATAATACTGTGCTGTTCTAAGTGTAGTCTTGTCAAGCCATGAAACAGAATTGAAAATCTAAAAATAACTCACACACTTATGGTTAATTTACCATGCTTGCACAGCAGCACACTTCTTTAATTCCAGCAGAAGCAGATGGATCTCTGGGAGTTCAAGGCCAGACTAATCTTTATTACAAGTTCCAGGCCAGGCTATCCAAGGCTATATAGCAAGACCTTATCTCAAAAATAAACAAACAACAAACTAACAAAAAGTCCTGAGATAATGTGTTGTCTTCAGGCCAAAGACTAGTTAAGAACCTGGCATTTATAATAATCTAAACATTATTCAATGTGAACCAAAGATGTAAATAAAACACTACAATTGTAAATAGCATGTAAAGAGAAAAGGGAGACCATCCTCACGATATTAGTTAGCTAAAGACTTCTTAAATTGAACTCCAAAATATCAAACAATAACAGAAAAAGGAATGGGAATTTTTCAACATTAAAAAATCCAAAAAAACCCCAAATTTTATAAGTGTGTCACCAGGAAAACAAATAAAACAGAATGAGCAAAAATAATTGAAAATAATTTTTAAAATATTTGAAAAAATACTTGAATTTTTTTTTTTTTTTTGCTAAATACATGATGAACTCTGCAACTCAATGGTAACTCAATTGAGAATTAACTCAATAAGGAAAGAAATCAGAAAAGTATGGGTGGACATTTCTTCAAAGAAAATGTACAGTCAGTGGGTACATGAAAACATGTTCAACATCAAAGTCACTTGGAAGCTGCAAAACAAAACCACGGAGTCGTCAGTTCCCACAAATTAGAAAGGTTGGTTGTCTTTAAAGGAAATGAGTGGGTGCTGGTGATGATGCACAAACATGATTGTTCACATTTTCTGAATGAAGAGATGCAGTGATGCAAACAACAGCAATCATGTTGGCCATCTCTTCGAAAGTAGACTGGAGTCACATGGTCCACTAGTTCTTGCCCTTGTGTGCACCCAAGATAAATGTATAGCTATGTCAAAGTCAACATTACTTATATAACCTTGAAGGAGAAACACCCCAAATAGCTACCAGCTGAAGAATAGATAAATAATCTATAGTGTAGCCATACAGTGGGATATAATTAAACATAAAGAACAGAGTACAGATTCATGTTACTGTAGGAATGAATCCAGAAGACCTTATGCTAAATACTGGTTGCCAGGTTCTGGGAGAAGGAATGATCTGCTCATCAGCCTGACAAAATTATTTAAAGCCACAGCTCATTTATTTTTAGCATTTCCTAGTCCCTTAACTGGTAGAGTGCCCTTTACCCACGATCCAGCTAAATAAGCCATGGAACCATCTGGCTTATTATACACAGAGTCATTGCCTTAGTTCCATACTGCGATGTGATTAGGATTACATTTATAGATGATGCTAATATTCTAGAATTAGGTGGTAGTGATGGCTGTAGACACTGTAAATATATTAAGATCCACAGAACTGTAGAAGCAAAATAGTTAAAGTACTAGGAAAAAATTGTTTCACATTTCACCTTATGTAAATGATACTTCAATAACTCCAGCACCACAGGGTCAGGAAAGATCAGCAGCAATTATATTTTGAGAACATATGAAGGGCTAAGTATATAAAGAAAAACTTGAAAAACATCAGCACCCAATTTAATAAAAAAAAAGGTGCCCACTTGCCTTATTTGGTATAAATGTGCCAAGATAGATTTCATACTGATCTTGCAGGAGGAGGACTATGGGAGACTAGAGACATGCACATCAACAGAGGTAGAAAACAGGGATGAAGTCATTAACATGTGCTTCTACAAGAGTCACTTGAACATAGGCTATCCTTCAAGAAGTAGAGGCTACCTCAAAACACAAAATGAATCAAATGGTAACAAATGGGAAGGATCTCAAAAAGGTCACCAACTTCAAAGAGGCCTACTTATGAGAGCAAGTTAGAGATGTGCTACTGATGCCACCTACAAAAAGATATTTTGAGTAAATACCCAATACTCTGGGGAATATAGAGGTTGAGCCTTCAGAGTGTCCTAGCACACTCACAGTTCAGTTAGATAAGGTATCCGAGGCTTCCATGGAAGGCCAACTTCCTTGGTTATTGATGAAACACAACAGTCCTCCAGTAAAGCACTTTATCACCCAATAGATCAGAACCATGCACATGGATGTGTCAGGGTTTTCATTCATGCATTCAGCAAATATTTACCGAGTGTCTTCTATACACAAGGTCGGAGAGGATACAACATCCTTTGTGGGTATCAGAAAGAAAGTAAAATGACAGAATCCTTTCTTACGCTCCCCTGCGGATGCCCTATCATCTCTGAGAATGAAAGTCATGGTCCAGGAGGTGCTACATTATTATTAGCGTCTCTGGTCTCTACCCCGACTTTTCTGGTGCCCATCTGGTGCCTCTACTGTACCCATTATGCATCTTCCTATGCATTTGCTTCCATGCCAGCTCTTCAATCCACCTTCAAAACCTTCCCTGTGTTGACTCATTCCTCCTATCCTTCCGAATTTGCAAAATGTTGCTCATATTACACCTTCTCAGGGCTTCTCCATCCCGACAGCCTTGCATAAAGTCATAGCCCAATTACCTCCAGCATTTCTCCTCTTGTCTACTCTAGCTTCTTTACCCACGTCTCAGCTTAACGAGCTCCAGATATTATCCCGACTTGTGTGTAGTGTTACTGGCCTCCTCCCAGATATTATCCCGACTTGTGTGTAGTGTTACTGGCCTCCTCCCAGATATTATCCCGACTTGTGTGTAGTGGTACTGGCCTCCTCCCAGATATTATCCCGACTTGTGTGTAGTGTTACTGGCCTCCTCCTAGACTCTAAGCTGCTTGAGGATGGAGACTGATTTTGTTGCTGTTGCTCACTGCTCTCTCTTTCCCACACTCACAATACTACATGAGTCACAAATATTTGTTGAATATGTTTTCAATACTTTAAACATACCTTCTTTAGAATAGAATAAGATCCCCCCTTTTTTCTCTTGTTTTTAAAACAGAGTCTCACTATGTAGCCCTGGGTGGCCTGGAACTCTCTATGTAGGCTGGCCTGGAATTCACAGAGATCTGCCTACCTCTTTCTCCTGGGTGCTGAGATTTAAAGGCAAGTCCTACCAGGACCACTATAAGAGTTTAAGTCCTTTTGGGGGGACACCATCCTAGAACACCTGAGAAGGTAGCTATAACACTCTGACACATGATGGGGAAAACGCCTGTCACTCTGCAGTGGACAGATAACATTTCCTAGGATCCCTGAATGTCAGTCAACTACACTACCCACATCAGTGAGCTATGTTAGAGATGAGAGAGATTCTATACACATTGTTTATTAGGTAATGGTTTGCATTTTACACACAGTCCAAGAGATTATGAGAACAATGATCTGGGGGAAAACTATTTCCTAATTCTTCTCTGATCTTCATAATTCCTACTAGCTTGAGAAATAAATGGAGTCACTTAAATTTTGTATTCTGTAATCTTGTCTAATTTCTTTCTCTTCTCTAAAGGAAAGAAGAAGATGAACCCTTGGTATTTAATGCCTCATTAAAACCTGGACATAATGTATTTGCTGAAATGCCCTTGCTTTTGTTTGTAATCCTGTCTGTATATTCATAGGCTGAGAAATCTCAAGGACACTTAGTCATGACAGTTTTAATCAACAGAAAGGACCTGTCAGGAAAACATTCATTTAGAAATATGAGAAAATCACAAATGGGGCTTAAGGTATGCATGATGGGAGATTATCAGGAGACAAAGTGGGGCCCACTGAAGTGCCTTTGCTGGCCTCATACAGCAGCACAAAAGCTTGAGGTTGGCTGAGAACGATGTCACCTTCCATTCTTGTCACCAGGTAAGTCATCTGGACAAATGCATTGTCTCAAAGCATTTCAACTAAATTCCACGGATTTGTCTGTAAAAATGAGAGATTAAGGTGAGCCTCTAACAACTTACTTACCTCCTAAAGAGGAAAATCTAACACAACCACGTCCATCAGAAAGCCTAAGTCTCATGGATGCTGTTGTGTTCTCAGCAGAAAGTGCAGAGACCAAGGCAGATACTAAGCGGGGCCCTGTTGACCTGGAGCATCTCACCTGCCTCCCCAAATCTTTGCTACAAGGTACAGTTAAATCCTCTTAAGTCGTTAAGCAAAATATTCCCTGACTAGGATGTTCTAAAACAAATTATCAATTATTTCTATTGGCCCATTACAAAATAAAGGATTTTATTTATGAGTATGTAAATTTTAAAAGATAAAAATTTTTAAATAAAAATAGCATTTCTCAGGGCTGGAATCATGGCTCAGCAGCTGAGAGCTTATATTGATCTTTCAGAGAAACTAACTTCAAGTTCACTTAAGACAGGAGGTTCAGAGCTATCTGTAACTCCATCCCTAGGAGGCTCTTATGTCTCTAGTCTTTGATGGTTCCTGCACTGACATGCACATCTGTTCCCCCTGCAAAACACACACACACACACACACACACACACACACACACACACACACACAATGTAAAATAAAATATATTTTTAAATAGCATTTCTCATTAGTGAACTAAGTGGGACTTTTGCTCCTAGTGAATAAATTTTCAAAAGCAAGTTCAAAATTTGATTAATAAGACCCTGATGCATTCCAGTTCTATCATTAAAACTAGGCTTTAGAAAATTAGGTAACAATTTGTGGACCTATTAAACATATCAAGACTTAAACATGTATTTTAACTGAAAGGATTAAAAGAAAAATTACACACAATGAATAAAGAGAACACATGAATTTTTATTTATTGGTTGAGAAAAGCAAGATACAATATAAACAAAACAAAAATACATTCCTAACGCTTCATTCAATTTACAAAGTAAATAAAAATAAAGATGAAATTTAAGGTTATTTTAATTTGAAAATCTATAAGCAAAAAAGGTGACACTTGCAAAAAATGTTGACTTTTCCTGCACTTGGGAGATGGAGAGATGAAATGTAGTGATTCAGGGTCATCCTTGGTTACATGGTGAGTTCAAGGCCACCCTGGGCTCCAATGATGCTTTATCTCCAAAAGCTGATGACATATAGAAAATAGATGATAGATGATGGATAGATAGATGATAGATGATTGACAGAAAGATAGGTAGATAGATAGATAGATAGATTGATATTAGTTAGATGATAGATGTTTTGTGTTTGTATGTGTGTGAGTATATTCACCACGTGACCATGGACTAATCTGTTCATAGCAACCTCGTTGAGAAAAGTCACAAATGGGAAACAATGGACTATCCCTCAACACTAAATAAATCTAGCATAGTTATGTCATGGAAAACTGCACAGGACAGGAATAATAATCAATGGACATAAACAATAGCATGGACACAACTCACAGACACGATTCTGAGGCTGCACATTCCAGATACAAGCAAAGCATGAAGGGTTCTATATTTACTTATGGATATAAGAAAGCTTGAGCACGCACTGTAACCGTGACTCCCACTTCGTCCCCTGACCTTGAAGGCATATGACAGAGCAGCACACTAGTCTTCTGATCAAACAAAACGCATTAGTAGCTCCTTTCCCTTTCAGAGGCAAAGCCGAAGCATAGCCTTTGAGCACACACCACCCTTCTCCTTTATTCTGCCTTTTTGTTTTGCTTTGATTGCTGCCATTAAAGTTCTCCTGCTTAAGGCACTTGACCAGAGTGTGCCTTTTGCCTGGGATGTTCCTCTCTCCTAAAGATATAAAGCTCACTCAAACTCCTTCAAGGCTGTTTGAATGCCATATACTCACTAGGGTCTAACCAAATTCCAATGCTGTAAAGCCCTCCATTAACTCCACCTCTCTTCCTTCTCTCTCTATCTCTCTTTCTCTCTCTCTACCTCTCTCTCTCTCTCTCTACCTCTCTCTCTCTCTGAACCTCTCTCTGAACCTCTCTCTGAACCTCCCTCTGAACACCCCTCTCTCTCTCTCTCTCTCTCTCTCTCTCTCTCTCTCTCTCTGTGTGTGTGTGTGTGTGTGTGTGTACATGTGTACATATGTACATGTGCATGCATATTCATCCAGGGAGGGAAGGCAAGGATGGAAGTAAAGAAGGAGGGGCATTGCAATGAGCCAAATGGAAAGCCAATAAAGCTTTTCCTTCACATGTTCTTATATTGAACCAAATGGAGCTTCTTGATTTTCCTTCAGGCTAAAGAAATGATCTGGGCTGGGTAAGATTGAAGCAGTAGAGTGAATGAGGGGAATGAGGGTGAAGGGAAGCTCAGAATCAAGGGATGAAGGCTGAAATGTCTTAGAGCAGACATTAGGTATGGTTTGCAGAGAGAGTCCTTGGAGAGGACCTTGCCATCCCACTAAGGCTAAGTCCTTGCATGCTCATTTTGGAAGTGAGTCTCGCACACTTCATCACTGGTCCTCTCTGATGGACTAGACATGCTGGGGAATCACCTGCAAAGAAAGGCCCACTTTCCAAGGCTTGTCAGCAGTAAAGCGGCACAACATTTGATGAATAGTATGGGATTTGGAGACGAAACGCTCTACATGAATGTGTTTGCTTTCAGTGACATGAAACATCACATGGGGATATGAGTAGCCCTGCCTACTGGGACCACATGGCCTGACAATGCTAAATGATGGTAGTGTCTCTAGTAGGAAAAGATGCTAGAGGGAGTACAGGACCAATTTCTAAAGGAAAATCCCAGCGTTGTGATTTTCTAGGGTGGTTAGATCTAGGGTGTACCACCTGCAGTAGGGGATTACTGGGCATTGTTCCCAAAGCAAATCTCCAAGTGGCACACACCAAGACAGAGACAAAGCACAATGCCTAAGAGGTGTGCCAGGTAATCATACACACGTTTCCTGTCTACAAGGACAGCATTAAAGCAAAGCATTGCATTCTTTGCTTTCCAGTGGCAAACACGGATTTTAACTGCTACCTTATGAGACAGTCCTAGGAAGGACCCGTTATACCTGCTATGCCCAGTGATCAGCCTGCCGCTGACCACATCTTACTTCTATCTGGTGGCTGCATGCACAGGCCTTGGCACTTAATTGGCTTGTTCCCAGGAGGTGAGGGTGGGTGAATAGATGGTGGGTGAGAAAGGAGTGCTGAGTTGGGACCTACATCTGTGAGTTCTTCATAGGCTATGTGTTAGCAAAGCACAGCACTAGTTCAGCAGCCCACATCTGGGGTTTCCAACCCTTTAACAGTTGCACCATCATTCCTAAGTGAGCTGTGTTCTAAGGATAAAAATGTAGAGTCTGATAGAGGCACACTTCTATTTCAAATGCTATTGCTATGTATTAAATTGTGTGGATGGTTTTGTAAATGAATTAAGAAAAAGTATTTTTAAATATTTTTCAAATTCAACAATGATGTATATCTATATGTGATGGTTCGAATGAAGATGGCCCCTGCAAACTCATAGGGAGTGGCATTATTAGGAGGTGTAGCCTTGTTGGGGTGGACGTAGCTTTGTTGGAGGAAGTATGACATTGGGAGTAGAGTTTGAGGTTTCAGATGTTCAAGCCAGTCACAGTGTCTTTCCGTCTTCTTCCTGCTGCCTGCTGATCTATATGTACAACTCTTAGCTCCTCTCCAGCACCATGTCTGCCTGCATGCCGCCATGCTTCTACCATGATGATAATGGACTAAGCCCTAAACTGTAAGCCAGCCCTAACTAAATGTTTTCCTTTATAAGAATTGCTATGGTCATGGTGTTTTTCACAGCAATAGAATATTGACTAAGACAGCATTTTCATATACACATACAAAACCACGCACACACATTTTCCTCTGAAAATAAATCAATGCAAATCTTAAATGAATAAAGATTTTGTCTGGAAAAATTTACACCTTTTTACATTATGTGTGTAACTAAAATAAATTTTATTTTCCAAATTTGAAACACTTGACTCTATCGTGGCAAAATAAAATCACATAAATACAAATGAAACTTGTAAAAGTATGGGTGATACAGAACTGATAAGGAGCTTTACAATGGAGAAAGACCTTAGCCAAAGAATGTCAGATTCTGTGTTAATTTTCACATTTCTCTAGACTGGGGAGGAATATTTGTTTTTGAGACAGAGTGTCATTATATAGACTAATGTGGCCTTGGACATGTAGGAGCTTATGTGCCCTTGCCTCCCCACTATCACCATCAAAGTCTTGTGCCACAACACTCAGGAGAGGATGAACATCTAACTAAACCAAAACAAAACAAAATGCCAAATTTCCAAATATAAAAGTTCTAGTGAACACAAGAGAACGCTGATTACAAAACAAAACATAGAACTTACTTTTTGAATCTTTCCCCAGCTCTAAATCATCTCTGTATAAACATTATACTTCTTGCTTTCCTATGTTGTGCGTTTTAAATGTATTGAGTTTTTCTTGAATGCCTACAGAGTTAGTTATTTTCTTAACCCAATTTGAGTTTCTAACTCAGCTGAAGAGGTAAGTAAGATAAGAACTCAAATACTTCCAAATAATATTACATTTAAATGTGGTTTTCTCTTCCTATGAAGAGTCGAGCCATTTTAAAATCTCTGTATAGCATAACTGTCTTTCTGTGTTTCCTAAAATAATACATGAAGTTATTTCCACAATAAACCTTATGTTTGTGGGCCTTTGGGGACAGTGGTTTTTTTTTTTTTTTTTTTTTAGGAATCCACAGCTTTTGCTTGAATGCACATAGTTTGGGGAAGAACCTCAGCACAATCAGACATCGAATGGGGGTCGGAGAAGGGCTCTGTGTGGCCCAGCAGCCAGCCCCAAGCACCTACTGTGTTTAAGGCCTGGTCCAAGGTGTGCCAGCCAGACCTGGCAACGATCTTGGTGGGCAGAATCAGCTCTGATGTGGAAAACCCAGTGCTTTTTCTCTGTGTACGGCCAGGCTGACTGCTGCTGGACAGTTTCCCAGAGCTGAGTGGTCACTCAGTGGGAAGAGTGGGAGCTCCAGGAGAGGTTTCTTTTCTCCCCAGGGAACTACATCAACCTGTAGCGAGGAGGAGCTGGCTTTTCTCTACAGGAAAGCCATATTTGGGGCCTCTCCCCTGCTGCTTAGCTTTGCCTCCTCTAGGACAAGGCATGGCATCTTTGACACTGCCAAACCCTCAGGGAGAAATGCAGCATACATAGACATTTTTCTTTAAAGACCTGAGAGACTTAGACAAGAGAAGAAGTGCCTAGCTTGGTTCTACCATGCTTGGTGTAGGCAGCTAGTCAGGGACATGAGCCTGGTTTCCAAAGTTTGATGGTTAGGTTAGACTGGATTGCCCTTTCTGTTTCTAAGGGCTGTCAGGGATGTCCAAAATACAACTCTGTCCTTAAGACATAAGCTTGCTATCGAAGGAGTCATACCAGGTTAATTGTGAGGATTGGTAGGTAGCAGGGGGAGGGATATTAGTGACACTGGTTGTGGAGGCCTGAGTCACACTTCCCAGGTGCCATTCCCTTCTCCTTCGGTGTGCCTCATGGGGCATCTCTCAAGTGGTTCCAGACTCAGGACTGATAAAGTAGGGACGTGAGGCAGAATGATGCTCTCTCCTCTTTAAGTTCCCTGTGAGAGTTTCACAGACTTAAATGATTAATGTCAATGGCTGGTAAACGTGTACACACACAAATAAAGTTAACAGGAAATAACCATCAAAATCTGACTGTATTATTTAGACCATGAGACAGTGTTTGCCACTAGGACTGATGGAGAAAAATCACTGCAGGTGTAGTTCCCACAGTATTTAAGAAGCTCTAATCTAACGCTTACATTGGTTTACTGTAATTACAGTGGATTAGTTCACATTCTTCAGACTCATTTTGCTGTGTGAAATAAGAAGTTCAGAGCGCTGCTCTCCGAAAGCCCTTCCCAGGTGAAAGTTCTCTAAGTAGCTGATCTCAACCCAGTCTGCAGAGATCTGAAGCTTTTCCTGTGCTGTCCACCATAGGATTACTGCCCAGCTCTCTACCGTTCTATTTTCTACTTACAATTTAAGTATTTTCCAAAACAATAGGCTTCGATGTAATTTCTCGTCAAAGGCTGTGAGATCATTATGTGTAGCCCTCTATTTACTGCCAGTATCCCATGAGAACCTCAAGGTGTTTGCTTTAAGCAAAATCTTCTTAGTTGGCTGTGACCTTCTGAGTGGTGGAGCGGTGCTTGCCTGGTATGTGTGAAGTTCTTCACTCAGTACTTACGAGCACTCTTCTTAACACTGCACAAAGTTCCTACTCTCAAGAGCCTCATCCTTGGGGGCTACAGGGGCAGCATGAAAATATAAAACTTCCATATTTGGTGTGGGATGCAGCCCAGTGGTAGAGGACTTACTTAGCATTCATAAGATCCTGGGTTTGATCCCTGATACCCCAAAACCAACATTATCATAATGACAATTCACAACACAGACTGGGAGATGTCGTTTGTAGGATATCCGACATAGGATTCATAGTCAGCTTCCCTAATGAATTCCTGTGAACAATTAAGGGGAAAAACTAAGTGAACAAACAGAGGTGGTAACGTCACGTAAGAGGGTAACAGAGGCATAGAAAGATACACGAGCAAATGCAGATTAAAGTCCTAGTGAACCATTATTGGATTATGACAAGCAGAATGAGGTTTCAGAGGATCGAGTCATTCCTGGAGATGGTGAAGGTGTAACACAAAAGCAAACCTCAAAACTGCTGATGCCGCTGTCTGTCGGGTCAGAAGACAGCTTAGCAGGACTATCTAAGCTGAACCATGCATGTACCTTCCTCATGATCCTGGTGCTGACTAGAGATGCTTGGGAAGAGGGAACCTCAACTGAGAAAATGGCTGCACCAGATTGGCTTTTGTCTTGACCAATGATTGATGTAGGAGCACCCAGCTCCTATGGTTGGGCCACCCTTGTGCTGGTGGGTTTGGGTGCTATACAAAGGCAAGTTGAGAAAGCCATGAGGAGTTTGGTCTCTGCTTCAGTTGCTGACTCCAGGTTCCTGGCCAGCCTCTCCAGGAACACGGGCTATAAGCCGTAGGATGAAATAAACCTGTTTCTTCTCAACTTGTTTTTGGTTGTGGTGTTTTAACACAGCAATAGAAACCAAGGACAACCATTAATATCATTATTGTAACAAATGAACCTTTATGTCCAAAATCAGGACAAAAAACAGACTATGCAGAGATGTTATACTTATAATAGATTAAAAAAAAGTGCAGTGGGCAAATCAAATATATATTAATGATATATAGGATAAAGCGTGGCAGTAGAATGCTGCAGAGCAATGACAAGCATGGTCCTATAGTTGATATCCTGAGTGAGACTGAAGAGGAGAGACAAGGATGCTTTGTGCTTCAGATTACATGAAGTTTACTGAGCGGTACAGTCAATCCAACATGGTGGAACTCATATTGGTTACAGGCAAGGGCTAGCAAGGAAGATGCTACCCTCTGGGCTATAAGTTCTGAGTCTCAGGCTGGATAAGAAAAATCAAGATGAAAGCAAATGTATGAGGTATACATTATAGAGAAAGCTGCCATTAAACAGAAAGGAAGGTTGCAGAGGTCTAGTGTTGCATTTAGGCTCATCTCTATTCTGTCACTTAACTCCATTTCACCTCTCAATCAATACTATTAATTCCACCAAGTCTCTGGTTTGGGTGTTGATAAATAGTGGCATTAGGGACACAACAGGTGCATCTGGCCATGGTTTCAGCACATGTACTACAGAACATGAACACAGTTGAGCTGTAGAACTTCTAGCCCAGGCCTGCAAAGTTTGCACACCACTTGGAAAATGGTTTCCCTAGATTCTGTCACAGTCAAGGACATGTTTTATTTTAGTCGGCTTCAGCAGACAAAGCTGCAACCACACCACAGCACATAAAGAATTACTTCCAGGTTTCCTGAAGGCATGGCATGGCTAGGACAGGAGTGTGGTCAGTCCAGCTGTTTCCCCAGTCCAGCCCTGCAGGAGCCAGGCCTTGTCAGGAGGCAGATTTTGAAGACAGAGGTCTTGGGCCAAGTATGATCTCTAGGACGGGATCTCAGGCCCTGGGGAGGAAGTACCTCCCAAAGCCAATGCTTTTCCTAACAGTCTTCTAAGCAACTGGCAAGAATTGACTCTGCCCGTCAGCATAGTCAGCAAACAGCACCACAGTTTTGCTTGGCACTTCCTTTTGACAACATCTTGCAGTTTACACAGCTGGTCTTCTATTATAAAAGTTGTAGGTGACGTTAATACATAAAAATCCTTCAGCTTTAGAGAGGCTAGCAGCCATTTTTGCTGGCTGACCACAAGACTTTCTGAAGGAAGATCATCTTCCAACACTAAAACTGGATGATAAAGCTGGGCAGTGGTGGTGCATACCTTTAATCCCAGCTCTTGGGAGGCAGAGGCAGGCAGACTTCCGAGTTTGAGGTCAGCCTGGTCTACAGAGTGAGTTCCAGGACAGCCAAGGCTACACAGAAAAACCAAACCAAACCAAACCAAACCAAACCAAACCAAACCAAGTTAAAAACAAAAACAAAAACAACTGAATGACAAGATTTCTTGATTTGCTCAGTGAAGTAACCATGGGTAACAGATGCTGGGATGTGCATTTCAGAACAGTCGGTTCTCTTGTTAATGTTATTCTATACAGTCCATACAACAATATGCCTTTTGGAAGTTATGTTTTTAATGAAGTTCTTAAAAATGGGGTTTTTTAAATAAATATACTTTAAATTACAAAATAAATACTAGGAATATAGAACATACCAATGCCAATGTTAAATAGAAAAGAGAGAAGAACTTGGAAAATATGCAAAAAGCTGAATATATTACACACATATATGTGTGTACATAATAAATGTTTACACAATATACATATATAATGTACACATATATTTAAAAGAAGGTATAACTTTTATGAAATACAAGATAGAACTACTTAAACTATTGTGTAATAATATTTTATGTACTTTAAAAAATCACTTCCAAAAGTTGTAACATCTTTAGGAAATAATTTTTTCAGAGTAAAGGCTGCGAAAAAAATGGTTCAGTAGAGAAAGTTAAAGCATATTAACACTTCAGACACTTTTCCTTGAGAAAGTAATTTAGCATTGACTAGGAGAGAAACACAGAGAAGGGAACCATAGGTTGACCATGTGAGAGGCTCAGGCCTTTGTATCACTCCACAGTCCTTGTGAGGAAGGGCAAATGAAATACATCAGGAGGCTAACCATGAATGAGCAAGTGAGCAAACTCTTGGTGGAAGGAGGAAACAATAGTAGGTATAGTCTTAAAAGATTAGCTCTGAAGCAAACAGTCCTCTGGTTTTGCCCACATGGTCACGCATGTCTACAAGACTGTGAGTGGCAGCAATAGAGATGGAGTTCTCAATTCTTCAGTCTCCCAGATGATTCTACATCACATTGCATTTAATTTTAAAGGAAAGCATTAAGTGAAAAGGCACTGCCCATGAAAGCTGGATTCTTGTCATTTGCAAGTCTAGAAATGAACAGTAGTTCCTGGAGCTGATGAATCCGGTTGACAGAAGACTGTCAGAGACTTTAATTAGAGACTAAAACAGACTGTTAGGGCCTGCACTGTGTCTCTGCCATATTCCTATACTGAAGTCCTCACTCTCACACTGCAGTATAGGCTCTGAATATTCCTCAAAGGTCTGTGTGTAGAAGGCTTGGTTCTCAGCCTGTAGAGACTTTAAGATGCAGGGACTAATGGAAGAAAGTTGGTCCACTAAGGGAGTGTCCTTGAAGGGAACATTGGGACTTTAGCCCCTTCCTGTATCTCTATCAGGCCTGACTGCTCTCATCTAAGCTCCATATACAATGATACTGTAAGGCTAAAAGCAACAGTGCCAAAGAACTACGAACTGCCTCCATGACAGGGAGCCAAAATAATCCTTCCCTTCTGAAAGCTGATGATCTGGATATTAAAAAAAAAAATAGTTAACCCCAATACCTTAGACTATGTTCAGCAGTAGAGTTTTAGAAATTGAAAGTAAGGTTATTTAAGGCCATAGAGGTAAGGCTTTCCTCTGAGGGGACTGAAAAAAGATTAAGGGCAACCATCTGAGAAAAGCCTTGAAGACATTACAAAGAGTGGAGAAATAAAAAACAAAACAAAACAAAAAACAAAAAAATAAATAAATAAGTCATAAATAAATGAAAAAAAAAAAAAAAAAAAAAAGAGTGGCAGTTCAGAGAAGGCCAGTCCAGTCCCTTAGTCAGCGTGGCTGATGGGTTTCAGGTTACAAGAGTCTAAGCCACTGGCAATGGCTAACTAAAGTGTCATGCTTCAGGAAAAGGAGCCATAGTGGCTGTCTCAATATTTCCTATGGGTACCAGGGCAACTGTGAGTGCAGGTGCCTCAGAGAGTAAGCCAAACCAAAGAAATAGCAAACTACTTTGCCACTATTTTATGTCCAGTTATTTTAGATTAAATATGACCGTGACACACTTTGAATGCAATAATATGGAGAGGAGGTGGCCAGAGAGAGTGACAATAACTGTCATGAACACATGCATCCCTTGCCTGTAGGACGCTTTGAACTCTAAGCCCATATATTCACTCGGCATACCACTCCCTCTCTTGCTGTGGTGCCCTTTCTCCTCTGCGCCAGCCTCGTTGCCCACTTCCACACTGAAACACACTCTGTGTGCATATAGGACTGCATATGATCATATTTATGTTCATGCATATATGTGCACATGGGGCCAGAGTGAGTGCTGGTGCTATAAACTCAGGACCTCATGCCTGTGCAACAAGTTACTTAGCAACTAAGATATCACCCCACTCCAGAAGCATGTTCTTGATACATAAGCGTCTGAAATAGTACCAGCGTTCTTCACTACGCAAAAGACAGTATACTAGCCACTGGGATCCACATAATTAAACTGTCCTACAGACTTTGGGCTTAGGAGAACTGCTTCCTTACTACTTAAGACCAGGAAGACTAGTGATTAATAGAAAACTGTAAAGCAAGCTTCTAAACTCCCATGTATTTGGCATATGTAAGAGAAGACCACTCAGTTTTTACTGGAAGCCAATTTTGAAATAGCATGAACTTCATTATATATTATACATTAAATACGTTTTCAAGAAAAACTATCTAATGAAATAGTGAATCACTTCAAGGGGTGTTGTATTTGTCCATAGACAATTTGATTGGAACAATTATGGGGCAATTTTAAAAATACAATCCAGCTTTATTATAAGTTACAATTCTTTTATTGAGGCACAATGGCTTTGCACATAATTTCTTATCTTGGATTTATAGCTTGTTTTATAGGTTTAAATAAACTCAGGACAAAATAAAACTAAAGCCAATAATAAAAATTTGAAAGCTGTCAGTTCCTTATGCATTGAAAGTTCTTGCACTGACACAATAATTCACTCAAGAGGCCCACTTTGAACTTATTTGCTAGACAACTTTGTCCTCATCTTAACCAACATATAATGTAAGCTATAGCATTCAAATGAAAGTAAGGAATGGTAGTTTGTTTGGGTAAATTGCTTGGACACTAAGATTCTTCTCATGGTCTGCTCAATGTATTCCTAGCCAATACTCAGTATTTTGTTTTACAGGTTAAGCATGGGGCAAAGAGAATGTTCGGGAAAGCAGATCAGTAGCTTCAGAGTCCATGTAACATTTGTGAGTGATTTGCTACATTTCGAGAGTTCAGGAGAAAACAGTGCACATTTGAGATCTGGGGAAATGTAAGAGAGGCTGCCTAGAGCGAAACTTCCAGGCAGAGGTTAGGAACGACACGAGCACCCAGCTGCTTTAAGTCAAGCATTCATAATAGGAAATATGGAGAAGGAACACTCCGTAAATAACAGAATTAAGTGTGAGCAACACATATGTGAATATTTTCGGAGCCAACTTTAATAAAATATTTATTAAGTGAGTCTGAGTTCACAGACCCAAACTGAGCCTTCGTTTTGAAACTTGTCTAAGGTTCAAGCCTGTTTCATAGCCAAGGCTACGTACTGCAATGTGCAAATATAGAACGAGCAAGCGCGGGATGTTTGTGAATGTTTCCCTGACTTTGGAGCAACATCACAATACAGAATATTCAGGCAAACCACAAACTTGAAACGTATGGCCTTGTGAATTTATGGTTTTGTTTTTGTTTGTTTGGTTGGTTGGTTTTGGTTTGGTTTTGTTGTTTTTGTGAACAAGAAATTGTGAATATCAAAATCCCACATGAAAGCTCAAGCTTAGTGATTCCCTCAAACTATTATAAAAAGATCCGTTATTTCTTCAATAAAATACTTGAAATCTTTAAACCTGATGTACTCCTAGATGGCTTTTAAATTTAACCACAATAAAAATAGCAGCAGGAGAATTGTGTTAACTGCCCTGGTTTCATGTGAAATCTAAGCATTCAGTAAAATTTAATTCTAGGAATTATTAAAACTCTTAGCATCAGATATTGGGTTTAAGTCAAAATTCTATGGTTGCTACATTTTTTTTCAGAGCTAACATAATTAATTAACTCATAATAAGTTATATTTTCACCCCTTCCCTCCCTCCCTCTCCCTCCCATCCTTCCTTTCTTCCTCCCTTTCTCTCTTACTTTCTCCATTCAATCTATCCTTCCTTTCTCCCTCCCATCCTCCCTTCCTCCCATCTTTCCTCCTTCCATTTCTCCCTCCCTCCCTCCCTCCTTGCCATCCCTCCTTGCCATCCCTCCCCCACCATTCAATCTATCCTTCCTTTCTCTCTCCCTCCCACTTTCCCTTCCTCCTATCTTTCCTCCTTCCAGTTCTCCCTCCCTCCTTGCCATCCACCCTGTCACCCCTCCCCCACCTTGTCCCATATTTAATGTACTCAGGCATTGCTTGCTGAGGGAGTAAGTTTACATTTATGTCATTAAGTGATCTTGTCTTTACCTCATTTACTACATTAAACTTAGATATTGGCGATTTCCCTGGGTTGTATAATCTTTGAGGAATCACCTTTGCATCTGTACACCGTTCTTGATCAAGACACTGCTATAAGGTTCATGTCTATGAGTAATTAATAAGAACATCCAGGCAGTGGTGGCACACACATTTAATCCCATCACTTGGGAGGCCAAGGCAGATGGATTTCTGAGTTTGAGGCCAGCCTGGTCTACAGAGTGATTTCCAGGACATCTGGGGCTACACAGAGAAACCCTGTCTCGAAAAACCAACAAACAGACAAAAAAACATTTTGCCTGAGAGAGACCTGAATTGATTCTTTTCATTAGAGGGTTATACAGGCAAAGGTGAAAGAGAAGGAAAACAAGCACATGGAGAACACTGTTTTTGTTTTGCTTTGTTCTTTTGAGATAAGGTCTATGTAAAACCATGACTGCTGGTTTTGAACTCACAGAAATCTGCCTGACTCTGCCTCCTGAGTGCTGGAATCAAAGGTGTGTGCCACCATGCTCAACTTGAACATTGTCTCTTATGTAACACCAACAAATATCTAGAAATATTCCAGGAGCAAGGAAACTGAAGCTTGAAGAAATTAAATGACCATCACATAACCGGTCATTCAGAGCCAAGTTTGAACTTTATGACTGTGATAGTGTTGACAGCTAGACAGACATTGTGATGAGCTTGGAATCCGGCCTCTGGACATGTCTGTGTATGAGTATCTTGATTGCATTAATGTAAGAAAATCCACCAAGGGTAGCACCATTCCCTAGGCAAGGGGTCTCCCACTGAACAAGATTGAGAAATCAGCTGAGCACTAGCCTAGATGGGCTCCTGCCACTGTGACTTCCACACTATTACAGACTATCACCTCAAATGTGTACCAAATAAACCCTTTTTCTCTTAAAAAAAAAAA
>JADRCC010574569.1:0-11176 GCA_019843855.1 Hylomyscus alleni | reverse complement strand
CTCTTAAAAATATATTGGTGGTATTCTGTTATATTCTCTGAGAATCTTATAAAATTAACCACCTTCACTTGGGAATAGCATTACTATAAATGAAACTCAAAGCACCTAAGTAAAAACTACAACTTTATCAGACCTAAATGCATTATTTAGGCCCTAACATCAGACAAAATGGAAATTCTCATTCCTCTCACAGACTGGAAGCTATTCATGACTTCACCACTTGACTAATTGCTAAATGGATTTCTTGGTCTCATAGGATGATGTAGATATTGGATTACTAACTTTTCTGATATAATGACTACAGACTCACCTCAATCTTTTTCTTGAGTAGACACTAGATTGCTGTATATAACTGAAAGACTTGCCTTTAAAAGCCCCCTGTCTGGACTTCTCAATTACTGTAAGCATTTCTATCCATTAAGATATGAAAAATTGCATTTAAGATGTTGGCTCCAGAGACCATCATTGGTCATGTATTTCTTTGTTCCCAGAGCAAAATCTCGCCTTCTTGTTTATATACAATGACTATACCAGATTTACCTAAGGTCTTCTGTGACTTGTTTTAAAAATAACTTTTTGATCTCAGTATTCTGCCGGCTACTCATACTTCAATCCTGACTAAAAATACCATTTTTCTTCTGTAGTGAACTCTTACTTAGAAACCTAAGTAGGGCACTATTAACCCAGGCATGTGATCTATTCTGCTCAGTCATGATCAATTCTATCTATTGCCAAAAGCCAAATGTGCGGAGTTGCTAAAAATGTAGCCTTATTTGGACCTTCCAGGCAGTAAGAAAGGAAGGCAAATGTGTTCCTGCAGTGGATAGACTTCAGGGCGGTTCACAGCTTTTATGTGCCTTGGAGAGAAGTAATGTTTAAAGGCTCTGGTGCCACAGATATAAGAATAATATTGAGTCCCCCTCTCTCTAGCTCACAGTGAGCTACATTCTAGCAACTCATTCATCAGGTCAACTCATTCATCAGGTCACACTTCACTCCACTCTAGTCTGTTACACGCAAATATAGCTTAATCTCTTACATGTTTACTTTCTACACTCAAGATTACCATCAATAAATATAACTCAATGTGACTTTACATGAACAAAGCTGACAGAGTCCCTGTGTCACCCACAACTTGGAACTTTGGTATACTAGAAAGGTCTATAAAGTTACTCTTAAAATTTACCACAGATTTCCTGAGGGACTGTTAGACACTCACACTGCAATAGAACCCCTTTAACCATAGTCACCTATAACCATGCACAGATTATATACATCCTGGGCCATAAAATAAAGAAATTCTTACAATTTTCAAGGAACTAAAAATGAACATTAGTTGCAATGCCACTGAAATTAAAAACAAATAGAAAATTAGAGGATCTACCTAATCATTAACTCATAAATCAGAGAAGAAATCGTGACTGAAAATAAAACATAACTTTTAAAGGTACCCCAAATTTTGAGATGTGACTAAAATTCTGATTTAAAAAAAAACTTAAGACAAAGCTTTTAAATTTAAGATGAAGTAGACAATTTTACAGAGATATAACTTGCTGTATTGTTTCAAGAAGAAAGTAAGTAGTATTTCTGCTGCCCCTTAGGCAACCTCTTCCTAACCCTATTCTGTCAAACACTTAAGGACAAATAATATCTGTCCTATAAAAGCTCCTCCAGAGACTGAACTAAGATGAAACGTGGCTCACTTCACTATATGAGGCAGGCTTCAGCTTTATAATGAACCTGTAACCACAGTGCTAAAAAGAAAATTCTTGTTCATTCTAACTCACATATGTATACATGTACATAATCGTTAAGGAAAAAAAAAACATCAAAAAAGAGTAGCACAAAATAATAAATATGTAATACAGTACGACTAACTACACTCTTCACAGATATTCTAGGTTACAGTAACATTAAGAAACAGCCATTGCTATTTGCCACATCAGCACATTAAAGGTGAAGTCATGACAAGTGCGACTGGATGCAGGAAAATATAATAGAGAAGATTCCACATGTGTTGCTTATATCATCTAAAAGCCTTCTTGGTTACCAATGTATCAATACAAGTTGGTTGATGACTAATGTGTCACCCTTGTAGAATGCTGAATGAGGCACATGCTACAGGCTGCACTATATCCCTGCTAAATTCCTGCTATGTCCCTGCCCATCCTCAAGCCTTATTCACAATGTCCTGGCAATTTAGAGATCAAGCCTTCAGGGACAATTTCATTTGGATGATAGTATGTGAGATCCTCAACATGGGATTAGTGTCTTTACAAGAAAAGACAGAAAGCTCCTCCCCTTCTCTTTACTTTATGAGGATACAATGAGAAATGGCCATCTGATAGCCAGGTCTGAGCAGTCACCAAATTTTTGACTGCCTCAGCAACTAAATCTGCCATCGCCTGGATCATAGACATCTCAGCCTTCAAAACTCTGGGGAGTAACTATATTATAACTCTGTCTCACAGTTAAACCATATAGCTTACTGTATTTTGCCACGGTGACTAGATCTGACTAAGACAGACAAAATAAATATACATAAATTTTATTTAATATAAGACACCTATAGAAATAAATATGTATCTTCTACCCAGTGGCAAAATGATGGCATTCATTTTCAATATTATACCCAATATTATTCCGCTGACATTCCTAGGAAACTGGTAAAAAATAAATAAAAATAAATAAAATGTATCCAGTTTGAAATTGGAAAACATTGTTATTATTTATAAATGATAAAATTTTTGTGTGAAAAATAACTTTTAATAACTATTCATTCAGATATGCATTTTTAAGGCTGATGTATTCTAAACTAATATAAAACAATCAATATTATTTGCATTTCAATAGCAAAACATAATTCTACTATAAAGAATCATTTGAAGAACATAGATATAATATGTAAAAAGATGATCCTGTAGAGTTATGACATTTCAATATTTTACAGAAAATGCTTGTAGTGCTTACTAAATAGAAAGAGACAGGGGATGAGTCAGAAAGCTTACAAATGTAATAAAGGAAAATCTCTCCTGATTGACCCAGACATCCATAAAGCCCACACAAAATCTCAACAAATTTTGTTGTCCTTGTTGTCTGTGTAATGAAATAGTGTCACTGTGGAAAGCAATTTTAGGGCAGTATATTTTATGAAAATCACCAATTTTACTTCTTAGACTACCTTAGAAAAATATTCTATATCATTGTACATGTGAGTCAGAATACTTGTTTAAACATGATGCTAGCTAGCACTTCTGCTCACAGTAGCAGAAATTTTCACATTGATTTTCTATTGCTGCTACAACCAACTACCATAAATATGGTGGCTGGAAACAATAAAGTTTAATTTTCAGAGTTTTCTTTAATGTCAGACAAGAATACCAATTGTGTATGCCCATTCAGTCTCTAAACTCAAGCTTGAAGGATTCTTCTCCTTCCAAAAACAAAAAACAAGTAGATTTGAACTTTGGTAGGTTCTGGGACATATTGGGGAGGGGGGGAAATCATGATTCTTCTTACTACAGGTGAAATAAGCAAATCAATGTGCTATTCCATGACAATTTAGGAAAATTGAAATCTATATTTTTTCAGAACACATTATTTATCATCATCATCATGTTTTATTATTGTTATTATTGGTGGTAGTGGTGGTGGTAGAGTGTGTTTGTATGCTCAAAGGGACCAAAAGAGGGTATGGAACAATATTGAGCTTGAGTTAGTTAATTGTAAGCTACACAATGTAGGTGCTAGGAGCCAAATATGAGTCCTTTTGGTAGACCAGCAAGTGCTTTTAATCAGTGATCCATTTTTCCAGGTCTCTAAAATCCACTTACTGAGTTGGCTGACATAGAGAAACAAAGATCTGCATCAGATTTGGCAAAGGAACCAAAATAGTTCATGTAGATCATCATGGTTTACTAAGACATGAAAGTTGTAGAAGCACCTGAGGCACTCCCGCTTCCCCATACACTCTCCCACTCTGTCATCTCTCTTCTCCTTAGCTGTTCCATACTGACTCTGGGTCTACCATAGAATGCTTTCTTGCTCCCTCCTATGGAGAGCTCTCTAATAAGCTTTCTCTGTGGAGGCCTTGTGTAATGACTTTCACTTTCTTTGCAACCTTTAATTTGCCACTCATGTTCCTGTTTCAAGATGCACCTGATTAGTTCTTGAGTTCCCTTCTGTAACTTCACTCCTCCACCTAACCCCACTTTTATGCAAGGTCAATTGCTATTTTTACAAATCTTTTATTTTTATGATATACATAGTAGTATACTTCTCTAAGTGAACCTTTAATATAGCTCATAAAATCTGAATGTATAATTAAATAGTGGCATATTCTACTCATGTGTCTTCACAGGAAAGCCAATAGGATAAACACATAATAATTCCAGTTAATGAAATGCACAGTTGTTTTCTGAGGCTGATACAAATCTTTAGTCCTATGAAGAATGAAAACTTCTCCATGTCTCTTACAATTATAATTCCTTGACAAAAAATATGCAATGTTTAGTGGTAGACACTGGCCTTAGCTCCTATATATCCATCTAAAGCAACAAATTCTCTCTGACAGGATTTTCTTTACCACAAGAACAAGAAAGAAAGAAGCCTCAGTAGATTTTGTGTCAAACCTTCTCTAGAAACAGGGTGGGGGTCACTGTCATGTTCCTCATTTATTGAGTTTTCACTAGTGTCTGACAGTGTGCTGAAAACGTATTCATTTAGTACACACACCAAAAATGAAGAAAACAACCAAAAACTAACAATGCCAACCTCACTCTCCACTTTGCAAGTGTGACTGGTGCTTTAGGAGTTTAAGTAGCTTTCCACAATCCACAAGTGAGAGGAGATCTGGGCAGGAAGTCCAGTTCTTACTGAATCTGATGCATCAAACTAGTAGGGGATCCAAAGTTAAAAACAAAACTAAACAAATGAACAACATTCACAAAGCATGCTTAAGACAAGTATTTTGTTCTATGGCACCTGACATTTATTGTTTGGGCGACAATTAACCTTCCTATTCAGTCCAAACAATGCAGCTCCTATGCTGGTGAACGAATTCACTAAAAGGTAAGACAGGTCATGGAGAACATGGAGGGTCAAACACAGTATAATGTGGGTCCTGACTTTCAGCAGAGTGAGCCTCAAGCTCTGAAGCCAGGTAGATCTGAATCTGCATCAGAACTCCACAAACTGATAAGGAAAAATACCTTCAACAGCTCTGACGATTCTATTATTACAACTAAAATATATATTAAATTCATTTAAACTATGAAAGTGTATGACTTACATTTTGACTACTTAACACTGATGGGAAAAATAATGTTTTTCTGAATAACACTTCTACTTGTACTCCTATAACAAAAATGAATTTTGCAACTCGGCTCAAGATACTTTCTTCAAGAAGTCCAGATATAAAGCCAGGTACAATATTGCACACCTACAATCCCAGCACTCAGGAAACTCAAACAAAAAGATCTCATGTTCAAAGGTAGCCTTGGCTACAATGGAAATTCAAGAACAGCCTGAGCTACAAAGCAGGATCCTAACTTCAATTTTTTTTTGCCTACCATGATCAGGTCCAAGATTCAAATCCTGTCACAGAAGAAAAAGAGATGATGATGATGATGATGATGATGATGATGATGATGATAATGATGATGATGATAATTTAAGTCCATATTGGACATAATTCCAAAACTTCAATTTATTACTTGGGTATGATACAAGACTCCAACAAAACAACTTCAGGATCAACATCGAAGCCATGTCTTAAATGACAATGGGACATAGTTAGCAAAAGAATGAAAAGTTTAGTCTGAAGCTAACCCAAAACAAAACCATAAAATTCCATTAAACCACACATTAATTATGGCTAAGTACATTGAAAAACAATATTATATAAGTCCAATGCCAGAAATGGCATGTGACTGGGTGATTTCAAACTGAATTTAAATGCACGGTGTCCCTTCCATAGCATCAAAACAGGTAACTGGCAGGATCTCAGGAGAAAGTGTCCACTCAGACAGGCAGGTTAGGTGTAGAGGATGCTGGGATTTCCATGAAGGAATTAGATTAAAGCAGAGGTAAAGTGAAACCCTCTGTGATATACACAAGCTCTACTCACGACCTCACCTTTTGTCCCTTAGGGTATTTGTTATGCTGAATTACATCCAAGCTAATTTTTCTGGTAGGGCCTAAGGGTTTTAAAAAGGGCAAGAAAAAATAATAATAATGCCGAGAGATTCTAACAGAGACATATTAATGTTTTAGAAATGCCCCAAATTTGCATATAAAATTCCTATTGTTGCAACATTTTCTGAGAGAAACTGAATTTAAATATTGAAGTATTTTGTGATTTAAAACCCAAATGTGAAGTTCCAAAGATGAAATTCCTTGTATATCACCCTCAATTCCTGATTCTACCTGGCCTCATAGAGCTGAAGTTGTGTTCCTTAATCAGCTGATGCTCTGCCTTGATCACAGGCATCTGCCCTGTCCTCTAGTGATTATTGCTGCATTGTTTAACAGTAAGTTACTCTTGAGCTTAACTGTAAAGAACTTAAAGTACTGTAAGTCAACTCACAGGACCTCTACATCCCTGTCCTGGCACCATTAAACTGTAAGGCAAGCCAATTTCAGTACCCCCCCCCAACATTTTTTATTAAAAGTGGGTAGGAATGTAGCTGCAATCAGTTTACATCTATTCATCTTTTCTTCCTTTTTTTTTCTTTTTGATGTAGTCCTGTGAACACGAACCAAAATGAAGTAACTACTTCATATTTCAATTATAACTAATCTGATAACCTTAAGATTGAGGAGTTAGACGTTCACCAACAAAATCATTTATTCTCCAAAAACATGGCATTGGAAATATTATTATATTTTCTCAATTTGGAGGAAATTTACTATTTCTATTTTTTCGCTATTACCATTCTAATTTAAAATGCATGTCTTTTTGTCAGCAGCATACATCTCAAATCACTACTGAGTTGAATGAGAACATCTTCTTGGAGAGGGCACCCACTTTATTATGAGCAAGCATTTCTAGTCTTGTGTAACAGTTGTTGTACCTCTTCTTAAAAAATCCTGAAGTATTATTTCATCTGCTTCTCACAGTGTTTGGCTCCTCATGCAGTAACCTATGTGACAAGCTGGGACACACTGGTACTTTGTTTGGGCATGAACTGAGCACCTGTGTCCCAAGCAACCACAGTCTAGCATATTTATTTTAATGAATAAGAAGATTTACTATCATATTCAATGCATTCAATGGCAAGAAAATGTCATGACACACTGTACTGCTGGTTTTGTGTGTCAACTTGATACAGGCTGAAGTTATCACAGAGAAGGGAGCTTCAGTTGGGGAAGTGCCTCCATGAGACCCAGCTATGGGGCATTTTCTCAATTAGTGATCAAGGAGGTAGGGTCCCTTGTGGGTGGTGCCATCCCTGGGTTGGAAGTCTTGGGTTCTATAAGAGAGCAGACTGAGCAAGCCAGGAAAAACAAGCCAGTAAGGAACATCACTCCATGGCCTCTGCATCAGCTCCTGCTTCCTGACCTGCTTGAGTTCCAGTCCTGACTTCCTTTGTGGTAAACAGCAATATGGAAGTAAGCTAAATAAACCCTTTCCTTCCCAACTTGCTTCTTGGTCATGATGTTTGTGCAGGAATAGAAACCCTGACTAAGACAAATTGGTACCAGGAGTGGGGTATTCTTGTGACAACCTGACTATGTTTTGGGGAGGACTGTGGAAGGACTTTGGAACTTTGAGCTAGAAGAGCCACTGGTTGTTAAGAACTCTGTGGGATGTTCTGTAAGAGCTTGGAAGATCATGTTGAGAACAGTGCAGAGATGGAAACCTGGCTTGTGAAATTTCAGAGGGAAGATTAAAGACTTTTATCAGGGCCATGTTGTTTTGATTGTAAAGATTCTGTGGTTTTGGTTAGCTGGGGCTGTAGTATCAGCTCTGATTAACAAGATATCAGAACTACTAAAGTGAAAACTGCATTGCTGGGACTATTGATGCTGGTTAGCTGGAGCTAAGAAATTAGCGGTGATTAAGAAGAGACCAGCATCACTGAGGTGACATCTTCTGGGAAGTGTTTTCTGAGAGCACAAAGAGGATGTGTTCCAGAGATAGCCAAGGTTGTACCTTGTGCTGCAGCAGGACTTGGTAATGTGTAAGAGTCACCCAGGTGGTACTAGTTTTGAAGGCATGAAAGGGTGATGAAGAGCAGCTGAGGCTCGGCACAGTGAGAGGCCATGGAAGGCCATTGGTGAAGGGGTAGCCTTGGTTTGCTATTGATGGCCCAGGACTGAAGACGTCATGCAAAGGAATTAGGCCTTGGCACCATCAAGACAGTCTATGAGAGGCTATTGGTGAAGCCTAGTTACAGCGAAAGACAGCAGTGTTTTGGGAATGCCAGTACCATGCAGTGACCACGAAGAACAGCAGTAGTAGTAGAGTACAGGCATCTGAAGCCTAGAATACAAGATGTGTGCTACAAAGGGCAGAGCTGGAAAAGTGACCCAAGCCCTTGGAAGAATCCAAAAGATCATGAGTGAATCCCAAACATTGGATGGTTGGAGTTTGATTTTTGCTTTTGATTGTGACTGTGCCCTGATATTTTTCCCTCTTGAAGGAAGAAAGTATTTTAGTGGATCCCACAGTTAAAAGACCTTGAATTTTAAAAGATATTGTACATTTTAAATTGATTGAACTTTTAATATGTAAAGACTGTGGGATTTTAGATCTTGGGGATGAATAAGAAAATAAGGGTTGAGGCTTAATAGCGATGTGTTTGTGTATCAAGTTGACAAGGGGTCAATTGTACTGGCTGGTTTTGTATGTCAACTTGATACAGGCTGGAGTTATCACAGAGAAGGGAGCTTCAGTTGGGGAAGTGCCTCCATGAGACTCAGCTATGGGGCATTTTCTCAATTAGTGATCAAGGAGGTAGGGTCCCTTGTGGGTGGTGCCATTCCTGGGCTGGAAGTCTTAGGTTCTATAAGAGAGCAGACTGAGCAAGCCAGGAAAAACAAGCCAGTAAGGAACATCACTCCATGGCCTCTGCTTCAGCTCCTGCTTCCTGACCTGCTTGAGTTCCAGTCCTGACTTCCTTTGTGATAAACAGCAATGTGGAAGTAAGCTAAATAATCCCTTTCCTCCCCAACTTGCTTCTTGGTCATGATGTTTGTGCAGGAATAGAAACCCTGACTGAGGCACACCAAATCCAAAGAAAGGCTGAAGGATGTATGATGATAAAGAATGTGTGACAATGTATTGCTTAGCCCTATAACTAAGCAGTGAGAATACAAGATTACTTCCATTAGCTATCAATCTCATAAAGTTATTTGAACCTGTCAACCTCCATATAACTATCTTGGCTTGCCACTACCAACTCCTATTCCAAATTTTACCAAATCTCTACAAACCTCATAGGAATCAGCTGTCCTACAAATTAAAACAGTATGTGCTGCTCTACAGTGTACTGGGTCCTTGCCCCTACTGGTACAGGTTTAGAGGATTATCGAGAGGCACAGAATATAATCCATTTTTAATCACAAAATAAAACAAGTAAAAGCAGTGTCAGAATTTTTTGAGGAGAGTAAGATATAGTCTCCTAGGCACTGAGAGATAGATCAACAGTCAGAGAATAGTCCTTAAGGTTACATGAATCCAATAATGGTGGTATACCTCGGTTCTCAACACTTGAAAGGTAAAGGCAGAAGAATAAGGAGTTTAAGGTCAGTCTTGGTTAAATGAGGCTTTGTCTCACCAAAGAGAATAAAAACATGTTAAATGGTATTCTGACAATGGACACTTAACCACAGCAAGAATAAAGGCCCAGGGAATGAGTTGGGACTCTACAAGTGTGGGGAAATTCTACAGCCCAAGTAGGACAGATTGTAGCCTTATATGATAACAGATTGACAATGGGTATCCCTAGTTTTAGCTTTTACTTCTCACAATGTGGTTAAATATTCAATTACTTTTAACTGAGTAACCACCCTTGGATTTTCCTTCTCTGTTGCTAACACCTCTTCAGTGGTCTTTGTTAGCTCCTCCTCATATCGGATTTTATTGTTGCCTTTCCCAGAAGACTCTGCTTTTCTTGGTCTCATCCTCCTCATAAGTTTTTTCTTTCCCTTAAATGATTTTAGATAATATTTATGTTGGTGATCTTCCAAGTTCCACTCAAAGACTACTCAGTTTGCTGTGACTACAGATTTGTGGCTGGCTTGCCACTATATCCTAGCAGCACCAAGTACAGCACAAGTTCTACCCAGTGAAACATGCTTTCCCTCCAGTATTTCCACCTGTATACTGCACACAGCTTGCGTGGTTTTCTAACCTCAAAACTCTGATGACTCTTCCTCTTGTTTTCACTCTCATACTCAACAACCAATCAGTAGTTTTTCCTGCCTCTCTTTCAAGTGTCTATCCTTTGTGGGGTCAGTCTGACCTTTTCTATTGTAGCATCTCTAGTCCCCATCTTCCTCATCTCTCCTTGGAAAGTTTTATTGATATCTAATGGACCAGTGTACTTCCATATTACCCATAGGTCCTCTGCAGCATTTTTCTGAACTTCGGGGACTAGTTCCTCCATTTTCCTAAACTCACCATTTCTATTTCATTGTGATCATAATGCAATAGCTTCCAAAACTTTGTACAATCTGGCACTGACCCTCATCAGCATACTAACCCCCTTCCATATTCACTGCAGGCTGTCTTTTCTTTATTTCTGCCCTTCAACAGACAGACAAACAATTGCTTTTTTTCTTTTTTTTTGGGTTCTTTTTTTTGGAGTCAGGGGTTTCTCTGTGTAGCCCTGGCTGTCCTGGAACTCACTCTGTAGACCAGGCTGGCCTTGAACTCAGAAATCCACCTGCCTCTGCCTCACAAGTGCTGGGATTAAAGACATGCACCACCACTGCCCAGCTAAACAATTCCATTTTTAGTCTTTTAATCTTGATATCACTTCTGTTAGGGATGCTGTTTCTCAGGGTTGTGTCTAATTGTTGCACACTTAATTGATACTATAGACAATTCAATGTTTCTGTACTGTTTTGACACGCTCCCTTGTATCATATGTGCCACTTCAAACACACACATACACACGTATACACACACACACACACACACACACACACACACACACACACACACACA
>JADRCC010574568.1:0-12554 GCA_019843855.1 Hylomyscus alleni | reverse complement strand
TCCTCCTCCTCCTCCTCCTCCTCCTCCTCCTCCTCCTCCTCCTCCTGTTGCTGTTGCTGTTGCTGTTGCTGTTTTGTTTTTTGAGACAGGATTTATCAGCGTAGTCTCGGCCGTCTTAGAACCCAGTCTGTAGACCAAAGTGGCCTTGAACTCAGAGATCTGCCTGCCTCTGCCTCCCAAGTGCTGGGAATAAAGGCAAATGCTACCACTGCCCTGACCAGCTCCCATTTTTAAAAATACCATATGCTAGCCGGGTGGCGCATGCCTTTAATCCTAGCACTTGGGAGGCAGAGGCAGGTGGATTTCTGAGTTCGAGGCCAGCCTGGTCTACAGACTGAGTTCCAGGACAGCCAGGGCTACACAGAGAAACCCTGTCTCGAAAAACACCAAAAAAAAAAAAAAAAAAAAACAAAAAAAACCCAAAAAACCCATATGCTGATTTTTTTGTTATATCCAAGCCCCTGTGGTAAGTACAGTAAATTCATTATCATACCTAATTTTCTTAACATTCCATCTTAGATTTTGGTTAATATACTTCCTCTATGTTCTTCTCTGTTCCAATGGCTTTGACTGTTACCACCCTACTTAATTTTTAAATGCCAATACCCCCAGATCACCAACACACATCCCCAAAGTTCAGTTGTTGTCTTCCAGCAGATGACCGTTATCCTCTAACTCAAAGTCTCAGAAACTTTTCCCCGTCCCCGCCTACTGTGTATTCCATCATTATCTTTACTATCACTTACTCTTAAGAGCATGTGTGTGTGTGTGTGTGCCTGTGTGTTCATATGTGTGTGTTTTCTTTCTGTGTATTTTCCCTCAGTACTCCTTGACTACATGTCATGTACTCAGTACTGTTGACTTAAACAGACTTCTTGGAGACAGGGTATTTTTTTCTGATTCCAGGAACTTCACTCTTAAATGCATTCTGCTACTATCCTTGGCGATCTGTCATATATGTCTCCCCTGTGTCATTCTGGGGGCCAGTTGCCCACTGAGTTGAGTCTACAACATTATTCTCACTCTATTTACTAAGTCTATCCATGCCATCTTCATTATCTTTTGCTATTCTAATATATAGTCTTTGTCCTAGGAAACTCTTGTAGTGTGTCACTTTTATCCCTAAATCTCTTTATAAAGGCCCCTTCACCTAGACTCTTTTCCCCTCCTGTTTTTTTTCACATAAAAATATCTAAGGCTTGAGTCTGAATGGAGTAGTATACGCCTGTAGACCTGGCGCCAGTGAAGATGGACAGTTGGGATCATGAATTGGAGTCCAGCCTGGACTATAGAGTAAGGCCCCACCCCCTTTTTAATAAAAAATAGAAAGAAAAGCCTGAGGCTCAAAAAAGATACATTGATGATTTGAGGTTGTACATGCCAAGCAATTGAGCTGCATTTAAAACTATTCTTCTGATCCCCAAGAACGTGTTATTTTTCTTTAGCTGTGTTGGCTTGCTTCAGAGTCATATTAATATAAGATGAATTTCACAGATGGGGACTCAAATTGCATTTGTGTAGCACCTGCCTGGTAATAAAATCTACCAGTCCAGGCCAGCATCAGCCTTTGAAGACTGTCTCCCTTGTGTTGGATCTCAGCCACTGCAAATTAAGACATTAAAACCTCCAGCCAAATTAATCTGCAAAATATGGCTCAGTTTTAATATTTTTTCAATCTCTAGTCCTATGGGGGGGAACCTTAAAAATCAAATAAAATGAATTATTTCAAAGCTACTGAAATCCTCCATTGAACTTCAGATTCAATCATGGGGGCATTGCTGTCCTAGGTTTGTACTTTAAGCTTCACCCAAAGTTCCAGTGTGACATTTTTTTTTTATGATTCTATAAAAGGATCTGATAGCATATGTTCAAGCTGAGCAAGTGACTAGGATGCCAATAATATGTTTTTGTAAACTCTTGTCTATGGGCTTCCAATGCAAATAGGACTTCTCTGGACCTTGCTTTTAAAATGAGGACATGACCTTTAGTTCAAAAAGATATCAAAGACTATGAAACTCTTAGCCAAAGTCTTTTAAAGGGCCCTTAAAGTGCGTAGGTATGGATCTGTAACCTGGCAATGTGCTAAGTGAAAAACAAAATCTCTCCAACTTCTCTCTCCCCTGGCCTAAACGCATCTAGCATTTCAAGGATATCAGTGCATTAATGATGTTGGTGAGCATTATTTTAAAAAGAGCTATTTTATTTGCATTGTACTTGAGTTTTATTACTAGTAGATGGGGAGGTCTTCTTGTCACTCATTTAGGCAGCCTTATTATCACTTCCACATTGGTTTCTGTCAGGAAAAAGAAAAACAAACAAACCAACAAACCAAATCGAAACCAACCAGAGTCTCAGAACCCCAAGCATCATATTTTAGTTAAGTTATGCTCATGGCCTTGACACATCTTTAAGGAGAATTTGGCACTCAGGGTTGTTAGAATCTGCCTCTAGAGTCTTCTCTTTCCTGAGAAGAGAAGTCACCACTTTGGCTCTCGAGATTCACTGCTGACAGTAGCGGGGGCAGTCTCAACTTTATCCCATATCTCCATACCATTGTAGAAAAGTAGCACAGGGTCAACCCAGCCTCCACAGTGGATAGAAACGCACAGCTTATCCTACAAGCAGATGGCCTCTGGCCACTCATCTTTTTACTGCTTCAGCACCTACTGTGTGCAAAGCCTTCTTTGTAATTAGCTCAGGGGAGATTCAAAGATGAGCAAGGAATTTATAATCCAATACCAATTTGCTGTACTATCAACAACATAATTCCTATTTCATATTTGCTAACTAAATTATTCTGTCTTTCCTTTTATATATGGGATGCCTGTAAGGCACGCTAGGTAAGTAGTTCAAAGACTGTCTTTGTGAGAGCCACTGAGCACTTTGATTGACCATGCAAAGTCACTCTACCTTGGTCTCTGCTGTTCTCATCTATAATGTTGAGAAGTTGAAAGTTCTGTGCTCCCCTCCAGTATTCATCAACTACTGTTAAAGTATCAGCCAGGCGCAAGGCAGCAGTCCAGTTACTTGAATATCTTAGCCACTTAAGCAGACACTAATCCCCACCTTTTCCCTCCTTCTTTCTGTTGGGGAGGAAAACAGACAAAGAAGGACTAACACAAGCCTAAATTAAAAAATATAGTGTTAGAAGGTTGTAGCGCTATGCCACAAGAAGTGTGAGAGAGAATCAGGAACTCAAGATAGTATAATTGCTGTCTTACACAGAGTGCCCCTGGCTTTTTAAACAGTCTTGGCAATGTTCAATACCCTCCATGGTATAGTTTCTATACGGGAACAGGGAAGACTACTGGAGAAGAGCAAGCACCACAAACATGGCCCACCTCCTTTTTGGCTTTGCTCTTTCCTTTGCTTTCAGTTGGAATCAGATGTGTGACTTAGAACTTCTCACAGTAGCCACTGGCCTTATATAGATATCAAAGTATCAGGATGAGGCTTGTCTACATTGTGCTATTCCTCAAGTGTGGAAAACAAATAGGCTTTCAAAAAGTGTATGTACAATGCCTTACTACTCGCTTACATTTTTTATATTGATTTTATGTTGAGATGATAGTACTGTGGTTGGGGTGAATAAAATATATTTAAAACTAATCTTATTCATCTGATCCTACTTTTTAATTTTTAACTACCACAAACTTTGAAAGTATACATACAACTCGAGTGGCGTTTCTCCTGGGCAGCACATATCTGAAACCTCAACTAAAAGTGCTGTTATCAGCGTGCTTATTGATTTTATGTTGCTGGGTACATTATTTGTTTTCTTACTAGGCATCTTTCCTTTCATCGTCCACAAAATTCTTTATTCTGTGGCCTCTGCATTAGGAAATGCAAATGTAGGGGGTCTGTATTCCTAGAACTGAGGGTATGCTAGGGCCATTATAAGTATGAAATTTCCGAGAGGTGGGTGAGCAGAGGGGATCTATATTCTGGGACAGAGCCAGGGGTCCACAGAACTACATCTCAGTAACTGTAAGGTAACCATTTTGATTAAGTTGTTTTTGGCCAATGAAGATATATTCGTCTTAAGTTTTAATTCTGAACTTAAAAATAATGTCAGGTGTCATACGTGGTAAGTGATGGAGATACAGTATAGAATAGGAACTACTTCCTCAAACCACTGCTATCTACGGAGGTCAACAAACTTTCAAGGGTTAGATGTAAAAAAGAGGAAGGCCAACATAACATACATATATCTTGTTTTGTACAAATAGCAGGAGGTCAGATTCAACATACAACTTCAGACAATTTGCATTATGAGTTCCCAAATTCCCTGAATCTTATTTTTCAAAGCATGAAGATCCAGGGACGATACTGAAAGATTGCCCAGCTACCTTTCTTTAGGCAAATTAAGAACCAAACTCCCTAGCTAAGGGACTTTTCAGTTCTCTTGATGACAGCCCCCAAGGACAGCAGTAAATCTTATTGACTGACTACAGATTCCAGCATGTCCCTTGGGAGCCCATTTCAGTATTTCATCCCTCCGATAGAAAAGAACTCTTGCTTGTGTCCCATCAGAACCAGAGTTCTTTAATCTAAGGCAATTTCTCCTTCTTTCTTCCTCTCTCATTTTGGTTCTGGGAGGATAATTGATGAGCATTAGTTTTTCTAAAAAAAAAAAAAAAAAATCAAGTCTGCAAGTTGCTGGAATGTAAGTTACCCCTCCTTCCCATCTCCAGATTGTTGTATGAGCTACAGAGTTCTATGATGTTGCCCAGCATGGCTCTCTGCCTGCATTTCTATCTCTAAATCAACTGCCTTGAAAATGTCTTTACTGAATTTCCTTCCTCTTGTCCTATTTTCTCATTTATCACTGGAATTATTTTTTCTTTTTATGTCAACTTACCATATAGATGTGTTCCTGAGCCTGTGTTATTAGAAAGCTATAAGCCATGGCACTACTAAAGCACACCTTCACTAGGCAGCTAGGAGAAACAGATTGCCCCCAAGAACACAGAAGCAAAAGAGCAAACACTGCCAGACCATGAGGAAATCGGTGACTGGCCATCAGATAGCTGTTCAATTTGGAGCACAAGGGAAGAGAAAAGGATAATATTCACTGAAAAGACCAAATTATCTTGTATATCTAAATTACATAGCCTGGATGGTCTCAAACAGTAGGGTATTTATAAATTCTCTGGCTATTTTTTTATTCAGAGCACTTAAAAATTAAAAGAAAGAAAGATAAAGAGTCACTCTTTCAGGTCTTAAAGGTTTAATTTTCTTTTTAGATCCCCATTGCTTTGTTCAATCTAACTCTAGCTGTCTTACTGAAACATAGACATTTTATGTGCAAGAAATATTATGTTGTTCCAATGTTCAGAAGGATCATTGCTTCAACAAAAATGTAGACCACTCATGAGTGGATTGTTTATTGGGGAACCAATAATTTTGGTGAGAAAGGACAGGTAATACTGCCTTTGTGACTATTTGGTTGAAAAGTGGCAATTTCTAGAAAAATGATAATTCCAGGTGTTTCTATAATTGCAACTATTTCTCCTGGCTTCTTCCCTGAACTGTGAGGTCCTTCAGGGTAGGAACAGTGTCTTATTCATCTTGAGATCTTCATGTCACTTCAGGCAGGACTCGGAACACAGGAGATACTCAGAAGTGACTGAACGAATGACTGAATGGCTGTGTAGATAAGTGAATGACACGAGCAATCTATTCATGGAGAAAAATGAGTGGTAATGCCAATATTCCAAAGCAAAATGTATTCTTTTTTATGAGATACGGTCTAACTATGTGGACCAAGCTGGTCTCAAACTGCCTCTGCCAAGTGCTGGGATCAAAAGCATGCTCCGTCACAGCCAGCTCATTTGAATCTAAGAGGCATTAGTAGTAATCTAGCTTGCATCGTATCTCACTCGATAATGATGAACCATTAAGGTATTAACATTTCTTCAATTTATGTAAATTAGTTTGAGAAATAAATTTAAAATATTAATACCTAAAAATTATATATTTGCATATGTATATGCCTATATATGTATATATATGCCTATACATCTAACTAACAGAACAAGAAATTGAAAATCAACATGGCCATCAGCATAGGCTGGGTTTAATCGGGTAAAGGTGCAAGTGACTCTTCGATCTGAGTTTCATTTTGTTTTTAGAGATGGAGTTTGATGGTGTTGACAGAGTTGAACTGAGCTTAGAATTTGCAAATTACCTGACTCAAACTCTTGAATAATAGGATCAAGGTGGATGCCAACACACTTAGTTCAAATCTGATTTTAATTGAATGTCAGTAAGGAATTAATGGGGGAGATGTTGAGAGTCACTCAGCAACAATTAAAATCCTAGGCAATTCAACAAAAGTATGATCAAGAGTTGGGAGAAGGCTTAAGAGAAGGCTCAGCGGATACCCCACAGCTCTGTCCCCAAGCTAGCTGCCCTCCTCTCTCTGCCCCTCTCTCTTCTCTCTCCTTCATCTCTCCCACACACATGCACATAAGCACATAAATATATATGTGTGTGTATATATATGTATATATATATGCATATATATATATATATATATATATATATATATATATAGTGCTTACACACATTAAAAATATTGAAAGAAAATTGACAAGGGTACAGTTTGACTTACACCATGCAAAAAATGCAAGCCAAACTAAAACCAAAGAGCAGAGAGGGAACCCACAGAGGGAATATTAATACAAACACATGCATCTACTTATCAATATATATGCCAGTAGGCATTTAGAAGGGATTAATATGTTTTATTTTGTGGGACTGGGGCTGGAACCCAGAGTCTCATGCCCCATCACTATAATCTGGTCTCTGATAGTTCTTTTATTCATTGTGTTTCCCAGCTGGTCTCCAACTGTGGGCTCAACCAATCTTCCTGAGTAGCAGAGATTATGGGCATGTACCACTGGTGCGTGGCTTGAACTTGCAGTTCTTAAGTAAGAGAATGACATGGTGGAAAGGTTGGTTGAAAAGCGATGCTGAAAGGACTGGATTCCTTAAAGGTATTCAGCTTTGAGGGGATCATGGTGATGTGATGGGAAGTATATAAAAATGGTATCTTGGGATTCAATAGGGAAAGGAGAGAGGAAGAAAACTCACTGAAATGATCCAAGGCGCTTTGTACCAAGATGAAACCAAATAAATCAGAACTTAAATTTGGCATGTGCTGAGGGACAAAACGAAGATACACATGTCACCAATGACTCTGGGGAGTTTAGGAAGGGGTGATGTCTCGATGGGAACAGTGTTTGGCATGTTAAGATTCAGTGCAATTAGAACCACTGTCTCTGGAAATGACTGGAAACTTGAAGCCATTGAGAATCAAAGATCATTTCTGAGTGTTCCATCCCCTTAGGCTGACAGCTCTGTACTTGGAAAATGCTTTTCTGTTTATTTATTTGTTTTACTGGCAGCCTTTGGATTAAATGAGGGCATGACCCTCGCTTTATAGGAAGGCTGTATAAACCTCTGAGCTGAGAGATCATTTTGTTTCTTCATATATCCAAGAGGCATGAATCAAGTACCTTCTCTGTGCAAAGAGACACAAAGACAAGTAACTCCTGATTACAAACCAGGCTATGAAGTCATTCTTGCTTAAGGGTCGAGCCCACAGCATGCAGCAAAACCCGTCTCCAGCTCTGCCCCGTCTGTTCTTCAGA
Organism: Hylomyscus alleni; assembly: GCA_019843855.1. Classification (NCBI taxonomy): domain Eukaryota; kingdom Metazoa; phylum Chordata; class Mammalia; order Rodentia; family Muridae; genus Hylomyscus; species Hylomyscus alleni. The sequence continues at coordinate 4,896 of JADRCC010574568.1, read as the reverse complement.
GAACCCAGTCTACTTCAAAACCCTTCAACACTGCTGAGAATCCCCCGGCAAAGAGCCATAAGTTTGCAGCACCCCATAGTAGCCCTTTCACGCTTTAAAGTACACAGGTAGTCTGGGATCTAAGCCTATCTTAGAACTGCTAACCATAATGTACAGAGTGAGGCCTGGTAGGAGGTGAGGCTGATAGACAGGGAAGAGTCTGAGGTCCACGCTCTTCTCTCTGCAGAACTGATGATGGCCTGCCTTTATGAACTGGTTCCTAGTCTTCACAGGGATATTCCAGAGGACTCTCAGGATCTATATCCCTTTTTTTTTTTCCCCTACATACTTGGAATTTTGAGGTGTGATTTGGATTGTTTCCTAATGGATGCCAACACTTGTCTTTTTTGGTCTTTATCTGTTTCTCCTGTTTGTCTGGTAGCAGAGACTTTTATCAATTTAAACTTGGGTTGTTTAGGCCTAATCATCCAATTACATGAAGAAATAACTTTGCATGCCTAGATCCAAACAATACAATGTATGTCTTGAATACAAGAAAATTTTGCCTGTCAATTACAGAGTATTTTTAAAGCCTTGACCCTCTCTTTGCTGAAACACTGGCTCCTTTGTATATGTTATTCTGCCCTGGCGTGTTTAATATGGCTGTCCCCTCTCACTATTTATATCTTAACTTCAATATCACCTTCTCGAGACTCTAGTCCTCTAAAGAATTTCCAACTTTAAAGAAGTTTGATAATTTTCTACATGCACATGATGTGTTTTGATCATATTCATTGCCATTACATGCTTTTGGCACCTTCTTTTCCCATTATTTTTGTTTTCTTAAGCTATGACTATATTTTATTTAAGTTTTCTGTTTCATGAGGCTATGAATTTTAAAAACGACCCAGGAACTATGTTTAGCTAGTTCAACATGAGGTCAACAGCATATAGATTTAAGCATTTATCTCTATTACCTGTATTACAGACGCTCAATAAATGTTTGGTAGACAGTGTTTGAATGGGATCTTATTCTCATAGGAGAAGAAATATGCCGACATCAACTTAACAAAACTGCCCAAGAACAACTCTAAATTTAAATAGGCTGAGAGAAAATGTGTAAAAATATTGATATTAAAAATTTCTAATTGTATTTGAGAGAGTGTGCTGCCCTGCTGAAGTCACACAGCATGCTATAATTCCACAAACCCCAGCTGGGCTTCAGGGCTAATCAGCAATCAAGCATGGTTGGTCCCCTGACCTAGATTTTGCTAAAAATCTCTCCTGAGACTGTCAAATGATTAATTATTGGATTAACACACTGAAGATTAATAGTGCCTCCTGGTTCCAATGGTTTGCAAAGCTGATTTTAAGTATCCAAGTCCTTTTGGCATGTCTTTTGAAAGATGGCTGCTTTCTCTCTGCTGTTAAATTATTTTCTATAGCTTCTGTGTACAACCAAAATGTTAATCCTTGATTTTTAAATTTTTTTCCTATCAGGGCACTTAAAAAAGCAAAAAGAACAGCTAGGTATGATTGATTTATCAGTATTTTTTTTTAAGCCGCTAAATAGAATATTTTGTATAGAATTAGGGTCCCATGAGATGTCCCTCTTCCGTGTTGGGGTTATCCTTGTTCAGGTTTTGTTTAGGCAGCCATGTTGTTCCAACTTCTCGGGTAGAGCTTCTCTGATGAGTCTAGGAAATACAATCTCAGGGGAACCATCCTGCTCCTCTGGCTCTTATGCTCTCTCTGCCCTTTCTTCAGAGATGTTCTCGAGCCCCTGGTATAGAGTTGTGTGTAGATGATCCAGCTGCTGTTGGGCCCTGCAAGATTACTTGTTTCTCACCTGGTAGTTTTCTGTACCAGTCTCCATCGTTGTTGCAAAGAAAGAGAAGTGTGTGAAAACGGACTTCCCTGGGGAAGATCCCCTAATTGGTTATCCAATTGGCAGCAAAAATATTCTTATAAAAATAAATTGTTTTACAGACCTAAAATAAAACATATTTATTTTCCCCCTCAGAAAAACTAAGGTTTAAATAGTTGAACTAGACACTATAGACTAGGATCATAAGACGTTAAAATGTCTTACAGCTTACAGTATAATTTTTTTTGACACAAATTAAACTTGCCTTATCCTTCCAAAAGTATGAGAAACAGGCAAAAGAAGCATTATTTCACAGAGGAGGAAACCAAGACTAAGAAAGTTGAAAGATGTTTACAGAGGTGCATCGCAAGTCTGGGAAATGACTTGAAGTTACATTTTCAGACTATAAGTTCTGTGGTTTCCTTAATAATAATCATAGTAGTCACCTCTCTTTTCTTTCCCTCTCCCAGGACCTGCTCTCCCTACTTTACCCAGTGTTTCTTAGGTGAACCGTTCAGAGAACACGCTCAGGCAGACATATTGAATTAAGAATTCTGGCCATGCAAGCCTCCACCCTCCTACTGGAGCGCAAAATTCTTGGCCAGGCCATCTGTTTAGTCAAGCATTTGCCTGTTGGCTGTGGGAGGATCGGCAACTGCAGCGTCATGGATTCAGGCCCCAGAGAGTAAATATTGAAACCTGTGTTTGTTTCTGTACATGTGCCATAGGGCTCAGTGCTGGGCACATCCTGAAGATGGAAACCCTAACAGTCACTGTGATCCTGCCAGCCCGGGTACTACTGCCATACCTGAGACTCACTTGAAAGAGAGTGACGATCATTTCGATGTCTCATCTTTCCTCCCATTTGTGCAGTGCCTCTACCCAGCTACTCCGCCCCGTGCCCCCTCCCCTCCCCATCCTTCTCCTGGGCTAGCTTCTCTCATTCTCGCTCTCCCAGCTGGACTTCTTCCTTTGAAGGAGTCCACTCTGGGTCTCCAAGGTTCTGTACAAGGGACTTATTTCAAGGACATGCTTGCATTTCTGGTTCTTTTTCCCCTTCGATATAGTGGGCCGCCCCGCTCTGTATATCAGTAGAAGCAAGTAATGGTTATCAAGGCTTTCTGGAGTAGGTTATGCACCAGATGTCATGGGGGAATAGACAAAACAAATAGGAAGCTGTAAAATTTAGTTTAGAAGATAAAGAATGTGTTTACCTAAGGGGAGAGAAACAGTTACTAACTGGATGTCCCAAATTAGGACAATCTCAAGAATAAAGGAGTCAGGTATGTCTCTGAGGAGGAAGAGGCAGTATCAAGGGGTGGTTTAGATGACATACGCCAAATCATCCTCATCCCCAAATCCCTTCAAATAAGAACACTATCCAGAATTTAAATGTGTCTGCCATGCCATCTTTGTTTCAGAATTAACCTGACAACTGCCCTCAAATCAGCTTGACAAATTACCTCATTTCCCAAGTCCAGCATGTTGAAACACCGTGGAATAAAGGAGTGAGTTTCAAAGAAAGTGACTCATGGAGATTTTTAGAGAAGTGTTGGAGACAGTTTTTCAGTTGAAGATAGGGGTTCGTTCGAAGCCAGGAACAAGCACGGATCCAGAGTTTCTACTGAGGCTAAAGGAAAACAGTGTTGGGGGTAGAGAGACTAAGGTACCGGGACTGGGAGGGGAGTAGTTTCTCCCTCACCAGGCAAGTTTTCCTTTATCACACCCATTTTCTGATCCACCATCATCCTTCTCCTACAGATCCTACTATTATCTTGAAATTCTGTCTCCCTGTTCCATTTCCTAATTTCTATTCTTATCCAAGAATAAAAGAAGAGACCTGGAACTGTTATAACTTTAAAAAAATTTTTAAATTAAGTTCCATGTTATCAACTACACAGAAGTACCTGTGTCCTCCTGTCTAGTCCTGTGCCTTTTTGGGAGTTCTACAATAATTTTTATCAGTCAACTTCTCATAAATAGTCTACTCTATAACAATTTTTGTTTCTTCCTCCTTTAATATATGACAACTATTACCTACTGAGTTTCTTATTCTCTTTGACCGAATGAGTTAAAAAAATTCAAATTATATTATCTTCATTTTAGTGGTATTTGGTGGAAGACATGTATTCTTCTCCTGTACTTCTTTAAGGGAATTATTCATGTCCTTCTTAAATTCCTCTGTCACCATCGTGAGATATGATTTTAGATCCAAATCTTGCCTTTCCGGTGTTTTGAGATATCCAGGACTTGCTGTGGTGGGAGTACTAGGTTCTAATGAAGCCAAGTAGTCTTGGTTTCTGTTGGTAAGATTCTTGTGTTTGCCTTTCGCCATCTGTTGATCTCTGGTGTTAGATGTTCTTGCTGTCTCTGACTAGAGCTTGTTCCTCCCGTGGGTCTGTAAGCCTGTGTCAGCACTTCTGGGAGATCAGCTCTCCTCTGGTAAAACCCAGGCACAGATGGCTGTGGATCAGTTGTCCATTCTGAGACCTGGGGTCAGAGCACACCCTGGAGACAGGATCTCTACTTGAGGGAAAGGTGCAGAGAGGGCTGTGGATCTGTTGTCCCTCCTAGGTGTGGTCTGAGGTAGAAAGGATACTGACCAGGCTGCCCTGCCACTTGTGAGACCTGTGCCTTAGAAAGTCACCGAGAGAGAATGGTGGATCTCACCCAAGTCCCTGGATTAAAGCACTCCCTGAAGTCAGGCTCTCCGCTTGCAGGGAAGGGGCAGAGAGGGCTGCGGATCCACCTCCGTAACTCCTAGGTGTAGACTGAGGTTGAGAGGATCCTGTCCCGGCTGCCCTGCCACTTGTGAGGCCTGTCAAGGCTTCTTACTTTATCCTGTAATAATTGTATTTAAAATAAGACATGTATTCTTAATCTGTAGTGTTTAATATTGTCACGGATTAGGTTCTCATGAAGCAGATGGTGAGATAATTTGGAGTTCAAGATCAGAGATCAATAGCTGTGAAAGTGGAGCGACATCAGGACTTCATCAAGAGGAAAAGTCAAACCATGCTGCACACCTAGTTGATAACAAACCTAGCATG
>JADRCC010574566.1:0-16062 GCA_019843855.1 Hylomyscus alleni | reverse complement strand
GGTGGCCCTTGGTCCTGTGAAGGCTTGATGCCCCAGTGTAGCAAAATACTAGGGAGAAGAGGGGGGAGTGGGTGGGTGAGTTGGGGAGCAACCTCATAGAAGCAAGGAAAGGGGTCATGGGATAGGGGTTTGCAGAAGGGAAACTGGCAAAGGGAATAACATTTGAAATGTAAATAAGTAAAATATCCAATTAGAAAAAAAGAACCAAAGGTGAAAAAAATTAAAAATTGGAGAATATCCTTAAACATATTGGGACCGGGGAAAAGTTTCTAAAGAGAACACCAACATCATGGTCACTAAGACCACAAGTTAATAATTGGGACCTCATGAGACTGAAAAGCTTCCATACTGTAAAGGACAGCATTAATCAGACAATATGACAACCCTCAAAGTGAAAGATTTTCAGCATAGACTCAACATCTGGCATAGGGCTAATATTCAATATATATAAAGAGCTCAAGGAATTCGACTTCAACAAACTAAATAATCTAATTTTAAACTGTGGGATAGATCTAAACACATAATTTTCAACAGGGAAATCTTGAGTGTCCAAGAATTACTTAAAGAAATGTTCAACATCCTTAGCATATATGATATATCAACAGGAAAATGCAAGTCAAAATTCCTCAACAACTCCACCATCTGTCAGTATGGCCATATCAAAACTTCAAGTGACAGCCAGGCAGGCAAGAATTGGAACAGGAGTAACACTCTTCCACCACTGGTGGGAGTACAAGCATGTACGGCTACTTTGGAAATCAATTTGGTGGTTTCTTAGAAAATTGAGAATCAATCTACCTCAAGACCCAGTTATACCACTCTTGGGCATATATGGAAAGAAGGATGCTCCACTCTACCACAATCGATACTTTCTCATAGGATAAGACTTTCATAGCAGCTTTATTTATAATACCCACAGACTGTTAACAACCTAGATATCCCTAAACTGTAGAATGGATAAAGAAAACGTGGAACATTTGCACAAGGAGTAATACTCAGCTGTTAAAAGCAATGACATCATGAAATCTGCAGGCAGATGGATGGAAATAGAAAAAAATTCTTCCTGAGAGAAGTAATTCAGATCCAGAAAGACAAACATGGTATCTACTCACTTATGAGTGGATATTAGCTGTAATGTAAAAGTTAATTATGCTACAGTCCACAGACCCAGAAAAGCTAAATAAAATGAAGACTTCAAAGTCTCCCAGAATCACCCAGGAAAGGGAAATAGAATAGATTTTGCCTGTGGCCTGGGGGCAGGTGGGGATGGAAACAGCTGGGATGAGATATAGGAAGAAAAATACTGGGAGAAATTACTGAAATTGGGGTACATTTCAGGGGCAAGTTAAAAACCCAATGCAATGGAATCTCCATGGAATCTATAAGTGCAACCCTAAGAAATACTCTTAGTAATGAGGAATACAGAGTCCCAACCAAACATCTTCTGTAGCCAGACAAAGCCTCAAGTGAAGGTATTCAGACACCACCAACCCAACCTCAAAAGCTTAGAAATACAGTTTGTCCTGCCTGCAGAGTGTTCTGTGACTGGAGCCAAGCATAATAATTGTCAGAGAGACTTCATTCAGCAAATGGTGGGGGTAGATGCAGAGTCCCTCATACAAACATTAGACAGAACTCAGGAGTTCTGCAGAGGAGGAGGGAATAGAGGAATCAATAAGGTAAGTGACACCAAAAACATGGCCCACAGAACTTGCTGATCAGGAATCATGGGCACTCCCAGAGACAGCAAGCCTCAGTGGGTCTGACCTAGGTTCTCTGCATACATGTTATGTCCAGTTAGCTTGGTGTTCTTGTGAGATTCCTTATAATAGGAGCAGGGGCTGTCTCTGATTCTTTATCCTGCTTATTGGATGCTTTTCCTCCTATTAGGATGCCTTAATGTGATGGTATTTTTGTAGCTTGTCATGCAGTATTTATTTGATGTCCCTGGGAAGTCTGCTGTTTTCTTAGGTAGAGGGGGTGTGGATCTGGAAAAGAAGGGAGGGAAGCAGAGAGCCTGGGGGAGGCGAGAGAAGGGAAATTGCAGTCAGGATATAATACATAAGAGAAGAATAAACATAGATAGATAGATAGATAGATAGATAGATAGATAGATAGATAGATAGATAGACAGAGGAAGGAAGGAGACAAATATAGAAAACACCTTTGTGGACCTTCAGTTCATGCACAAAGTTACAAACATGCATACAGCTATACTAATGCATGGATTTACACAAACAAACATGCATACAGCTATACTAATGCATGGATTTACACAAACAAGTACAGGCACACAAGTATGGAAGAAATATTTAAGACAAGACTTAGAAATATCAATCTGGCTTTTGCCTTACCTGGTACAAACCCCAGATAAATTTCTGAGTATGAGGTTATTTGTCAGAAAGTCATAGAGTGTGATTTGTACTATCATGAATATAAATAAGGTTATTATAAATATTTTCCTAAATACAAAGAATGAGGACATTTATTTTTAGTAAATATTATGATTCCTTATTGTTTACTTTTATACAAAACAAGGACACTTTCAACTTTTCATTATCTCAATTATATCAATTAATCATTTCTTTCTGTTTCTTTCATATCTGTAAATGTTTAATTCTTCTGTTCTGGCTATGTCAAGTATTACTTTTTCTTATATAGAGTATTACAAAAGTTTTCTACTAGTACACTCAGAGCTCCCAGGGACTCAACCACCAACCAAGGACTATACATGGTGGGACTGATTGTTCTGTCAGCACATGTAGAGGATTGCAAAGTCGATCATAAATGGAAAGAGAGGCCCTTGGACCTGTGAAGGTTCTGTGCCCCAGTGTAAGGGAATGCCAGGGCCAAAAAGTGGGAGAGGGTGGGGTGGCAAGCATGGGGAGGGGGTAGGTAACAGGGATTTGTTGTTTTTGTTTGTTTGTTTGTTTTTTGGACGTGAAACTGGGAAAGGAGAAATCATATGACATGCAAATAAAGAAAATATCTAATAAAAAAGAAAAAAAATAAAAGTTTTCTACTCAATCTGATACCTGTGTAAACAATTCAGCAAACACAGTGAGCTAAATCATAATGTGACATTTGAGTCAGTAGAAAATAATAGGACAGAATTATTGTTACTTGATGTGAGTTAGATTGACCCAAACACTACGCTCTAGTTTGAACTATGTATTGTCTTCAAAATTTTTCCAAGCTTCTAATTATTATGGTGAAATTCAAATGTCTTGTCATGTCTGATTAGTCAAAAACAACAAACAAACAAACAAATGAACTAAAGCATGCTGTCTCCTCTTCACAAATGAAATGTCAGATATCAGTGGATAACTGAATCATTTTTCCCTTACAAAAAAATCCAAAGTGGATCAGGTAGACATTCTCAGCTGACAATTTACCAAAATCTTAGAGAAGAATTAAAGATGAAGAATAGAGGGGAAAAACAAAACAAAACAAAACAGAAACAAAACAAAAACAAAAACAGAAAACACCTTTTGGCCTCAGCTTTTAAAAAACTGCTTCGTTTCATCTTTCTGTGACATATATAACACAGATAAGCCCTTTGTCAGTATGACATGAAACTATTATGAGAAAACTAATTTCCAACCTTAGATGAAGACAGAAATACACAGCCTTTACAGTGTTTACAAGTAGTAAAATGATGTTTGTTGTTATAGATGGTTAGTGACATCTACTTCATGTCTGGTTCTGAAGTCTATCTTGATTTATCCATATCCTCATTTATACCTCCATACCACTCTATCTTCTTTATGATTTCTTTATAAATTTCAAGTCACAATAGTGTTTGTGATATTTTAAAATATATTATGTTATATTACTGCATACTATTTGGTATCAAAAATACCCAAAATGTTATCTTAGCAATTTTCTATAGTCCTGCTACTCCTGTAAATAAATATTTCAATAAATATTTTCAAGTTAAAAAATGCAGTAGTCTTCTATATCCTGTAGCCTTTACTATATCATACTCCTCCAACCTACTATATTTCTGATTCAGCAATGGGAAACTAACTTTTGTGCATGGTTGACTGATGGTTATTCACGTCAAGTGTATAATTGGAAAGTCTATAAATATTGAATTATTCAATCCTAAACTTTTATTCTGGATGGAAAAATATTGCTGGGTCCTGATCATCCTCTAGTCTAAATATTCTCATCAATTAAAATCCCATTTTTATTATAAATGCTCATTAGCAACATAGCTGCAAAATGATCTGATTCCTTCAATACTAGTAAAACATTTTTATACATAACTCCTTGTCCACATATCTGTTGCAGCTATTTTTTCAATATTTTTTTCAAGATGTTAAGAAGATCATCAACTATACAGACTGCTAGTACCACAAAGAAACTGCATATTACACTTTTTGTTTTATTAATAATAATCTCTTGAAACCTAATATCCACACTTTTAACCATTTCCATAGCCTTAGTGTTCAGTGTAGGTATATCATATCTGTGGAAGAAAATTAGCCAACTAACAGATTCTGGGGACATTGATTAATGAGTGAGATATTTAGAATATCTACTACACAAATGTTGTATACTGGTATTACTGCAAAAATAGACAGAGGTTTGATAATGTATTAATACTGAGAAAGTTAATAAAAGAGTGTCCCTGGCAGTGTGAATATAATAAAAGGGTCTCAAAAACATAGAAACATATACATATATACAGATAAGAGTAGCTCATTAATTTATGCACTAATACCTAAAATTAATACCACTGAGAGAGTAATTATTAGCTGAAAAGTATTCCTTTGTCAATATTCTAGAAGCTAATTGGTTAACAGAAAATATATGGTGAGGTTTAGATTATCACTTTGATATTAATATACCACAGACCTAGAACAATGAATAACAATCATATGCCTCAATATTAAAATGACTCAAAGTGACAGAGTCCCAAAAGCCCAAGGCCTGGGATCATTTTCATACTTGACTCATTCAATGTTATTTTTTATACAATTTTGTGTAAAAATCACCGTGTACTGTTTCTGGAAACATTGTTGAAGCTTAAGAAATTTCTCTTCTACCTATTACAAAGAGAAATTGCTTGAGTAGTATCATAAACAGCCAAATAAACTCGTGTGCAATAATTTGATCCATTAAATTAAAATATGGTTATATTTACATGTGTAAGCACACACTGCCATGCTTTTATTTAGAATGAGTGCAACACTTTGAAAATAGAGTTGATATTAATAAAAAGGCATAAATATAATTTAAGTTATGATAATTTCATTTCCCAACTTCCTCAGAGTGCTATACATCTTCTGTAGGAAAGAACAATTTGGATTTACCTTGAATATTTTTCTCAATTATAAGAATCGTGCTTCCAATTCAAAGATACATGAAGAATTTATTTCTGGAGAAACAGTGGGGCCTCAAAGGCAGGTTCTCAGATTCTGAGAAGAATGATCATCACTAACAAAGGAAAGGATGAGCAGAGAGTATGCAGAGCTGAAGAAATTCAATAGTGATCACTTATCTCCAAAATAACTCCCCATGAATGTTTGCTACCCTAGCTTAAATCAGTATTATTAAAGCCATAGGTTTTTGGCTGAAACATTTTTTCAAGGAGACTGGTGTAAAATTAAATTGCTGTAGTATAAGATGACCCAATAATATCTACAGTTGCTTGACAATAATGAACCATCCGCTGAGTGCAAAGCCTTCACAGGGCACTGCTGATAACCTCTTACCATCTTCCACTACAATGACACTCAGATATAGATGCTGTTTCTTTCTTCAGTTTTTCAAAAGAATAAACTAAGGTTAAAGGATTGTTCGGTGACTATGTGTGTTTCCTATACAAGCATGAGGAGCTGAATTTGCATGTCCAGCAATCATATGTCAAAAGATGCATTCAGCTCTATACATGCCTAGGACTCTAGCACGTGGGATGGGGATTGCAGTGACAGAGGACCAGCCAGCCTAGCCAGAATATGTAAAAATTCAGTTTCAGTAAGAGACTTGCTTCAAGATAATGGGGCAGAGAATAATAAAGCATAGTACCCCCCAGACCTCCTCTGGATTTCATGTATGTGTTTATAAATATATTTGCACACACATGTGTCCAACACACACACAGAGAGATATAAACAGAGTCAGAGACAGAGAGACAGAGACAGAGACAGAGAGAGACTAGTAAAGCAATCAGAGCAACGCTTCCAAACACTTCAAGTACTGTGTATGTCCACACAGTTCAGCATGATAACTTACAGACACATTCACTTCCATTTCTTCCTCAGTAATATATCATTTTTTCCATTTTTCTAGATATCCTTGCTATCATATTTACCTAGAATACATATTTCCTTTTCCTGAGGGTTAAATCTAGCTGTTGATTAAGCACTGTCCTTTGGATATCTAAAGATTTCATAGCTTTACATATTTAAAATTGAAGCCTTTGTTTTCTTTAGCTTGAGCTGGTCACTAGCTCAATCTTTCATCTCTCAGGAAACTCAAGCATATAACTGTAACTTTCATTTGTCAGGAACTAGGTGCCTCTTGTCTAATGCCACCTTATGTCAGCCCATCTCAGGTCTGTTTCTATTCCTATACACAGCATCTGACTAGTTTTCTTTACTGTTTTTATTATTATGTTACCAGGTCTAATCTGCTATCATTTCTAACTTGATTAATGCAGCTACTTCCTGTTTCTGTAGTTGTTGCACTACTTCACTTCCTGTGAATTAGTTTTACTCAATACATATCAGAGTGGTCCTTTTAAACAGCACCATTTTGTAATTCACTTCTGTCTTCAGCTGCTGCCTTTGCCCTTTTATTCCTGTTACCACAGGGGTTTGTAATTTTGTGAAACCATCTTGCTTTTTGGCAACCACTTTCTTTCACACATCATTATTGTGCTGCCTGTGCCCTGGACTGCTCGCTGTCCAGCCCTACCTGCCCTTGGTGTTTGGAGGTGAAGTGGTGTGGAGTCAGAGGACTCCTGAAGCAAGTGAAAAAATGCCCAGCAGCGAACTCATCTGATCACTGCTACAAGCGCCTTCCTGCTACAATATTGGTTACACACACACACACACACACACACACACACACACACACACACACGGTAGGATTCCAGACTTCCTTGGTGAGGCTAGCATGTGACATTGAGCAAAAGGCTCCTCTCAAGCCTCAGGCACTCAACGGTTGTCACCCTGCTGAATATACCTTTTATCTCATCTTTCACTTTTTCTTTCTGTATCTTTTTGACTTCTATTCCCAAATTGTCAATTGAATGGCACTCCCTGTATACCCCTATGAATACATGCCCTTTTTCTTTCCTACCAGGTTCTTTTAAAGATTCTTATGATATATTACTATTTCATTTGTAAATTTTGTGAAACATGACTTTCCATTTCTTGGGTCTATTTTTGTTTATTATTGTATCCACATGGCATTTGCCAGGATGTGATAAAAAATATTTTGATGGACAGTTATAGCTACATCTACACAAATACTGGCACTGTGCTTACAGGATTAAATAATCCTTTACATTCTTGTAAATAATGTTTACAAGAAGTTCTGAATTTGTTTGTAAAAATTATCTCAAAAAAGTAAGATAGATATGTTGGCATATTTTGAACCTGGACATGGTAAATCTCTATTAGTACAAGGCTTAGTTTTTGAGACTAATGTAACTATTACCTTAATATGCCAAAAGTGAGTAATATCCAAGATATATATCAGTACAGAGTGTATTAGCTGTGATAGCCAAGCCAGTAAGGTAAGATCATAATGTAGCAGAAGGACCCCATTGGAAAATGAAACAAATGTTGCGATCTTGATGGGGCCAGTAAAAGCTATTTTGGAGCTGTTTATAATTAAATATAATAAATTCTCTCTTTTGTATCACTTTATTTTTTCATTTTTTTATTTAACCCAATATTCATGCCAGATCACCAAATAATTCTTTCTTTTCTCAATTTACTAGAGAGTTTTATGTTTGATATTCCTGATTGAATTTAAAGAAGTATGTGACATGACAATTTAATATTTAACAAAAGAAAAACATGGGAAATAACAGGAAGTCCTGATCTGGTTATCCTAAAGACCAATGTTCATTTCTACCACCCTCATAGAATCCAGTAACTGCTGTTATTTTAACTCCCAGTTTAATAGCCACTACTATAATTGTTATTGACAACTGATTGCTTAGAAAAGTTATTGAAATTAACACAAAACTCCCAAGGAGAAAAAAAATCATGTTTCATTTAAAAACTAGCTATATCTTTCACATGATTAACAATATATTTATCCTTTTAAAAATCTACTATCAAGGACTATTATACTAAAAACTTTAATGCTGATTTTATCTTCTTTGTCATTGGAATTAGAACATGCCACAGGGGTTAAAAGTTTGGGGTACTTTGTAGAGAATGAGCTGCAGTTTGGTTGTAAAATTTTGAGAGCTTACAGTTGCGTTTATTTAAAAAGTAAATGAAGTTGCACTTGTAAACATGCTCACACACACACAGAATTATTCATCTTTTATATGATATATAATAAATGCATGGAAGAAATTTTAAAATTACTGATTTTAGGAAACTGGCAGAGATTTCATTTCTTTTACGGCATTAGGTTTTGTTTGTTTGTTTGTTTGGTTGGTTGATTGTTGTTGTTTTTGTTTTTGTTTCTTTTTCATTAGTAGCATGGTAACCACGTCTTACTTTTCCATTTTTTGATATATATTATTTAAAAATGCATACTGAATGTATTAGCCTCAGTAGTTTTATCTACTAAATGGCAATAATTTATGGGCTTCAGAATATTTGATAATAAATAAAAGAATATAAATTGTCTAACACCATGATTAATTGGATATATAAGACTGGTTACTGCTCTTGTGCTAATGTGTAGCATAGTTATTTTTATTTTTTTTCTGTAGATGGTCCTCATTGATATCATAGAGTTTTAATCTTAACCTTTAAACTTAATGCTGTTCCTTGGTCTTTCCTTTAGAACTATAACATTTTGTTTTATTAGAAGCATAGTAGGTCCAAACTGATAGTTTGTACATACTTGAAAGTATGTACATACTTGAAAGAGACTAAAAATATAGAATCCAAATTCCTTTAGGAAAAAACATAATAAAAAATTATAGATATGAAAGAATAGTAGTGACAATTTAGCCCCCCCAACTAATTTTTCAATGCAGAAAGATTGGCTTAAGTCCAGAGAGAACAACCTAACCAAATGCTTCATTCTGAGTAACAACTGATCTCATTCACTAAATCATGTGATTCTTTCAGAAATGAAACAAATACATATTATGATTTTAGTGAATGTTCTATACATCCATGTTTTTGAAGAAAAGGGGAAATATGAAACTCCATCCTGGTATGAAAACATCTTAAAGAGGAGCTAGTGAAAAAGCTGAGGAATGAATGTTCTTACTTATCTTACAGAGTCTTATCCCTACACCTACATGGTGGCTTGCAATGTATTGTAACTCTAATACAAGATTATCTGATAACTTCTCTATTGTGTGATAGATCATACTTCATTTTATTCACAATGTTGGCCAATAGATAAAATTAGTTTAAATTTTAATAGAAAATCAATTTCCTTCACAGGTTCATAATGAAGCAACCATCTTCAAAGGCAGTGCAACCTAGGATCAACAGTGTTGCTCATCGTTAAAATAAAAGCATTTCCAGCCAACAGCAGTCAAAAATTACCCAGATGTAAATCCATCATGATACATGTATGTAGTCATTTAGAGAATACCAACAAATGCATTTTATTTATGAATAATATAGGTCAAAACAGATTTCCATAAGAGAATACAAATTTCTGGAGCTTCTCAGAAGGAATTGAAGAACTGATCCTATGTTTGCATGTTCTCAAGTTTATTGTCCTGCATCCTCTGCCCAATCTGTATAGGTTCTGATACTAGATATACATTTGTTGTGACACTCCTGAGCTCTCTTGCAGCTTATGGCAGCTTATCATTTGCCAGCAGTCATTCTTTGACACCCCACCCCCTGCATCTACCCCCTGCCCACTCAACCACACACACACACAAGATGTAAAGAGTGAGAGAAAAATAACCAGTATCATTTATTGTCTGATCTTTTTTGACTTTCTTTACTCAAACATAGACTTATGGCCATCATAATCTTATTTCTAGTAATTATGCATCAAGTTGTCTCATAGATCCTCACTCCACTTGTTTACTTTATACTTCTCTTTAATACAGTAACTGAAGAAACTGAAATTAAATGCCAAGTAGAGTACACAAGACTAGTTAAACAGGACTGAAGACAGCACAGCAAATAATGAATAGCTGTGCTAAGTTCTGTGTAGTTTCCAGTGAAGATGCTGGTGCTGCATGGTGTGGATACATAATGCTACTAATCAATTTCTGAAATCTGAGGCAAACATTTATTTGGGGGAAAATACCAAAACAGGAAAAAATACATAACCAAGTAGCAGTTTCTGATATGAGTTCCAAATGAGTGCATAGTAGAATGATTCATATCTACTATCTAACTCTTATCTAAGTATATATAAGGATTTATACATATTGTTCAGCTGTACCTGTGGTATAGGTTTTCCTGTTTTAGTACTTTATTTTGCACTTCAAAATAAGTTTAAAAATATGATTTAAGAAACTATGTTCATTTCTGTTTTCTCAGCAGGATTTTAAATAATTTATGACTTTTGTTATATTTGTTTTGAGAGTGAGATCTACTGCCCAAAATAGCCTTTCTGTCATTCTTGTTTCCACAGTTTTTATCTTAATGTCTCACATAAACACAAGACTATAAATCCTGAAGTAACATTGCCAACTCAGCAATATTTTGTTATCACTTATTTTTCTTTCTTTTTATTTCCAAGTGGGGGTTTTACAATTTTTTAAAACCTGAGGAGAGTTTCAAAATCATTGTGAAACTTCAGGGTTCAGACTATGGGTAGACCTGAGCACAACAAGGCAGCTTCAGACATAAATAGTAACAGAGGCGCTTCTCTGAAGAAAAAGGAGATTAGGTAAAGGATAGAAAGATAGGAGGTAGCCAGGATAAGGAATGAGCTGGTAATCATATCAAATGAAGTCATGAGGATAGTCTTTGTTAAAGAGTATAAAATACCTAGAGGTTAAATTTCATTTCATGGGTGAAGAATCAAGCATAGGGCAGACTTGGTTTTCAAACATTTGCATCTGTGAGAGAAACACTGTCTTCACATAAAATATCCTGTGAAGGTCTATGTGTTTGCTTTTATTTTCATGCATTTCCAACCAAGACCAGGAGGGTTGTTGAGAGGACTTTCCTGTGAATATCTTAGAGTGCAAACAGATCATCAAATTTTTACAGGTCGTTCCAGGAACAAAATCAACAGCCAAGATTCCCTAAATGCAAACATCATAAAATGTAAAGGCTGAGGCAGAGAAGCAGATTGTGCTACATGCAGTGATGCATACATAATATAAGATAGCTTAAGAATAACAATTTTGATAAAATCTTCAGCTCTCAAGTTAAAAGAAATAAAATTTCTCATTCTTAAAATATGATTAATCATGACTTGTGAACATGGGTTCAAATTATCCTATGCAACATGCTCCAACATAAAAGCAGTTTAATTTTGTTTCATAGCTACATAACCAAGCAACACGGAAGCAAATACTTTTGTGAAGACATCAAGTAGATAAGCTATAACAAATTAGGATATATATGCTATAGGCTTTACATGCTATTTGTTCACTTCTGATTTTGTAGAAGCTAGAGTTCTACTAAATCAATATATTCCCAAATAATTTGCCTCAAAATGAATGCAACAACAACATCAGGAAAATCCAAAACCCACCTTTAACAATGAAGTATTGTTATTGACCTCTGGCCTTTGTGTACACCAATGTACACATGTACACTGAGAGTGTGGGAAGGAGAGACAAGGAGAAAGAAACAGAGAGAGAGGAGAGAGAAAAAACACTATATGGGCTTTATAGCTTTGCTTTATACTATTTATCTATCATGAAAACTAAGCATCCCTTACCTCAGAATTATTTTAACTGGACATATTGATTCCCATTTATTCTTTGTTTGTATAATCAGATCTATCATCAGGATACCACATGGAATTATTTGCATAGCATCTAAAGGGCCACCAGCTCAGCTCTCTCAGAAACCCCAACTGATTTACAAATATCCTTATTTTTAATTATATAGTCAAAGTCACAAGATTGGTGCCAGGAAATGGAGTATCAGCATCCTTACCATCTATGATGGTTTGAATGAAAATGATGAGGACATGCTTATAGGAACTGGCACTATTAGGTGCTGTGGCTGTGTCTGAGTAGGTATGGCCTTATTGGAAGAAGTGTGTTATCATACCACATTCTGACTTTCTGCTGGGGGTGTCTGAAGATCACTGGTACAACATCAGGAGAAAGCAGGGCAAAGTCTGAAATGGGGAATTCACAGTCCATATTTCCTTTCAGGTTGTCAGACTCTGCTACACATTGGACAGAAAGGAAAAGCATGAAGTGGAATGAATGCTGTGGTTTCAGTTCTTCTCTCTTTGTACCTGCATGCTAGTGGTCTATTTCCTGGTATAATTCAGGAATGGGGTTCCTCAGTCTACATGTACCATTGGGGCTTCTGCACACAAGACAAAATGGGGAAATCAGAGGCTATGGTGGAGCAGAATCTGTCAGATTAGGAATGAGGACCTTCTACTAGAGGGTCAGGAGAAGTGAAAATGCCTTCTTCAGGAGTCTTAATACCATGACATGTTGAGGTGAAAGTCTTCCAAAAGAGACAGGTAGGAAGTGGCTCTACTTCTGCTGTTCTCAAATCTCTTTGATTCCTGGCATTATTCCAGACTGGTGGAACATTCCACTCACAATACAGTATGTCACTGGGCATGGGGCTTTAAGATTTCAGATGATGTAGGCAGGCTTTCTGTGCTTTTCTCTGTCTCTCTCTGTCTCTATCTCTATCTCTCTCTGCGTTTTTCTGTCTCTCTCTCCTTCCCAACAAGATAATAATGGATTAAACCTCTGAACTGTAAGCCATCTCCAATTAAATAGTTTCCTTTATAAGAGTTTCCGTTGTCATGGTGTCTCTTCACAGCATCATAAATTCCATTCATATTGCTGTAAGAGATCCTTTGTTTGGAAGAACTGGAGTTGGGGAATTTGGATTAGATAAATAGGTGAATCATTTAAGGGAACATTATGGAGTCTCTAAGATAGTGGTGCTGAGGGTTTTGAAGTGTGGTTTCCAGCTCAGAGGTTTCAGAGGAGAATACTAGTATATGACCTAATGATCTTTCTTGTGATATTTTGGTGAATAATGCAACTGCTTTTTGCACTCATCCAAAAAGAAATCTGCCTGAGGCTAAATTCAAGAATGATGGGTTAACCATGTTGGCAGAAACCATTTTCAATAACCTAGGATTGACTTTGCTGAATGACTATTGGTAGTCAGTCTTTTGTAGATTTATAATGAAATGGAGCAAGCTGAACAAAGAACAATTCAAAATATCCAGTGAGAGGAGAAAAAGTAACACCAGGAAATGGAAACAGATTTTAAAAGCCAGATGATACATGTAATAAAGAAAAATAGTGACCTCAGAACAAGACACCATCCTGGAAGGGTTTAAACTTGTGAAAAGGAATTGAAGAAAAGTGTAAAGGAACTAAAAAAAGTTAAGGGGCAGTCATTGGAGTGAACATCTTTTAATTATAGTACTCAGAACTTAGAAGCTGGCAGGTCTGTGTGTTCAAGGTCAGTCTGATCTACAGAGTGAGTTCCAGGACAGCTCAGCTTAGAAATTAAGGAGACCACGGCAAACAGAAAGCTAGTGTAAACATAACCGAATGAGTATGGTTCATGGTCCAGCCCCAGCAAGCAACGGAACTTGGCAGCTTTAGCTAAGTGGTTCTGGCTGGACAGTAAAGGATAGAAGAAAAAAGAATATGGAATATCCTTCAGCCTCTGAAGCTAGGTCTATGTCAGGGAGGTGCCTCCATGGAGGCATAATGAGGCCACTGTGTGAAGCTCCAAAGGTAGGGATGCGCCTTCATGGAGGCATAGTGAAGCCATTGTGTGAAACTCCAAAGGTAGGGATGCACCTTCATGGAGGCATAGTGAGGCCATTGTGTGAAGCTCCAAAGGTAAGACCTAGATTGCCTTAGAGATTCCAAGATGTGGTAATCTCAAATCCTGAGATACATGTACAAGGAAGCATCTAGTTGGGAGAGGAAAACGTTCAAGATGAAGAAATGTGCTGCATTCAACATAGGTGAGAGAGTTGGAAATATGAAAAGCACCTTGACATAAGGAAGCAGAGCAAATTTCATGAAAATACAGAAAAATGGCTTAGTACATGCAAAACAATAGTAGCAAAATCATAATATTTCTAGGCTGAGAATGTATTAAATAAAGCAAAAATTCAAATGTTAACCTTCAACAGCTGAGTTGACTTTGAGAAAGAACATAACAAAGAAATAAAGAAATAAAGAGAAATTATTGGGAATAGTTAAAGAAGAAAAAAATGTAGTAAGGGAGGCTTTGGGATTTGTGCAATAAAATGAAAAAAAATGAGTTTTAGATGTGTGGGCAATTAAGATATAAGAGACAGAGGGTTTAAAGATCCTGGAAGAAGCAGCAGATGCACTCTCTTTTAAAAAATATGCAAATATATTGCCACAGGAAGATCAGACATCTTCACCCAGCTTCAACACAAACAAAATCTCAGTATAATCTACTTCCAACACCAAACAGAAAAGATCCTAGAAGATCTGTGATAAAAGTAGAAGAGTTTGAGGGAGGAGTGATCCAGAGGAGAGCTGCAATTGAAGTGCACAATGAATAAATAAATAATGAAAAAAGGAAAATTGTTATTAGAGAAGGTTCATTTCATAGGAATCTCAACAACTGTAAGTTTAAAACCCCTATTGCTATGTTAGACATTCATGCAAATAAGTCCAAAGATAATCATGATACAAACTCATATTTTAAAAGTGAGAAGCTCGGTAAAGATTCAAGGCATGACAGAAGTAAAAATATCCTGTATTCACAGAGAAGTCCACACATAGGAGATGTGGATAGAAAGATTCATGTAAACTACTTAAAGTTTAATTAAAGTATCTCTCTGTCTCTGTCTCTCTGTCTCTCTGTCTCTCTGTCTTTCTCTCTGTCTCTCTGTCTCTCTCTCTCTCTGACTCCAAACTGATGTGTCAGAAAAATATATATTACAATCTAACTAAAACAATGTACAGTAGATACATTAAAGTTATGCATTAATTTAGCATTTCTGAATGTAAACAAAGATGGTTGTTATGTAAGGATGAAGATGAATTGCAAATATATACTCAACACATTGCTACAGCACAATATGTACCAAGAAGGTTTTCATAGTTCTGAAGACTACAATACAATAACTAATGCTTATCAATGATAATCATATCCAAACAAAAACAAGAAACATGATAATTTAACTACAATTTAGACCAAATAGGAAAGGATACATATGTAGATATTGTATTTGATAAAATCAGAATATACATTCTTCTGATACACATGTAGAAGGGTATGTGTGTATAACATATTTTAGGCCCAAAGTAAGTTCTTAAAACACATGAGAAAACTGAAATTATCCCATGTCTTTCTAGACCACAGTGTTATGAAATCAGAAAAAAGAGGATAGCAGAGAATGGAGATGAGAAAGAAGAGGAGGAGGAAAAAATGGAGGAGGAACAGGGGGACAAAGGAGGAGGAACAGGGAAGAAAAGAAGGAGTATGAAGAGAAGGATGAGTTCAAGAAAGAGGGGAGGAAGGAGTAGCACAAGAAGCAGGGGAAGATGATGGGAAAGATGGAGAAGACAAGAAGATTAAGAATTGGAAATGGACATGTCCACAAAATTAAATACCTTATCCTTAAAAAACAATATGCTAGAAACAAATTTTAATAGAAATATTTGGAACCTCGTAGCAGTGTATAGAAAAACAAACAAAATATATGTCACACATGGGTCTTTGAGAGTTTAAGGTAGTGTCTACTTCAAGGTAGAGGAATTTTTTTTTT
>JADRCC010574564.1:3275-13745 GCA_019843855.1 Hylomyscus alleni | reverse complement strand
AAAAAAAAAAAGGTCCTAGTGCCAGGCAGTGGCTGTGTGTGGTTGTGGGACCTGTGGGACCTAGGCAAGACAGGGTTTCTGGGCTTGCTTCTCCGAAATGGGGACACGGGGAGTGTCCCAAGCCTACGATGTCAGAGTTTTCTCCATGAAAATGCAGGGTTTCACCCTGATGGCTCACTGATAATCGCTTTAGGCTGGCTGTGAGTGAGTCTGTCTCACGCCTGACTGAATGGGACATGGAGAGGATGGGTAGAGGCCATCACAAGCCCAGATGGCCTTATGAGGCTTATCAGGTCACTTTGGGTGACTCTTCAGCTTTAGGCGGCCTCCTGGAAGGACTCCATAGGACAGCAGGCTGAGGAAGTGTTCTAGCACCCTGGTCACACTCGGGAAGAGCCGCAGGTGGAGGAAAGAGACTGGTCTCCAAGGAACTGGGGACATGCTCTCTTCTAGGGCCAGGGTGTGGGCTACGCAGCAAGAGATGCCTAAATTGCCCAGCGACAGTGAGGCAGTGTCGCTGGCTTCTGAGGGCAAGGGCTCTTTCTAGGTCCTTCTACCATGTTTTTTTCTTGAGCACTCATTCTGTACCCCCCAGAATCGAAAGTCTAAGGAAGTAAGGACACCCCAGATTCTTTCCATAAGTTAGCATTTTCCTCTGGGAAGTCTAAACCCTGGATCCTCTGGGGGGGAGGGGGCTGGACATAGTGTGAAGGGGGAATCTGACAGAGAACGCCACATCTGATGCCCCCCAGCCTCCTAGGAGCTGAAAGCCCGCCCCCCCGCAGCCCGCCCTGCACCCCCGCAGCCCGCCCCGCACCCCCTCAGCCTCGCACCCCTGCAGCCCCGCAGCCTCGTACCCCCGCAGCCCCGCAGCCCGCCCCGCACCCCCGCAGCCTCGCACCCCTACAGCCCCCGCAGCCCCCGCAGCCCGCCCCGCACCCCCGCAGCCTCGCACCCCCGCAGCCCACCCCTCACCCCCGCAGCCTCGCACCCCCGCAGCCCCGCAGCCCGCCCCGCACCCCCTCAGCCTCGCACCCCTGCAGCCCCCGCAGCCCCCGCAGCCCCCGCAGCCCCGCCTGCTGCTCGCTTGCGCTGGCTTCCTCACCACCACCCGCCCTGAGTGTGTGTGGACTGTGATTCAGAAACAGCAAGAGAGAAAAAAAAAAAAAAGAAAGAAAGGAAAAGGTTTTGTATAGTAAGCACTTTCGAGGGCAATCTGGGGCCCCCTAATCCAGAGGTTTCTAACCACCCCAGCTAATGCTCCCTGACACTGTGTTTTGATATCATTACTACATTATACTCACAATTTTTGAGTGAAAAAATACAGTACTTAGAAAGTCGAAATTCATAAATAAATTCATGTCAAACCGCACTTAATATTGATTTTGTTAGTGTTCAGATTCAATAATAAGGTACTGCGTGCATGAATATTTAAATATAATCATCATTTCTGCATCTCCTAATGGCCTCTGCTCCTCTACACTCAATTTAAACACAATTTAAAAACTATAATGTATTGAAAAATACTAGGATTTAGCAATAAATCATCATGGGGAGATTC
Organism: Hylomyscus alleni; assembly: GCA_019843855.1. Taxonomy (NCBI): domain Eukaryota; kingdom Metazoa; phylum Chordata; class Mammalia; order Rodentia; family Muridae; genus Hylomyscus; species Hylomyscus alleni. Next base: position 12,184 of record JADRCC010574564.1, on the reverse strand, counting down.
CAGGCCTCTTATAGGGTGGCTCGATATGGCTTTCTCTCGGGACTGTACAATTAGATTCATGTTTTTAAACTTCTCAATTATCCATATACCATAATTTTATGTGAAAGTTTGTTTCGCTTCCCCCCAGGCCCCCCCGGCCCCCCACCCCTCACTGGCCCCCCCCACCCCCACCCCCTGCCTCTCTCTCCGAAGGAAGCAGCAGAATATGGCTTAAGTGTCCTCTTAGCTAGAGTGGAGTGGGGTCAAAGGTGGCCGTCCTCAAACTGAATTAGAAGCCAGGCCTGCCAGAGGCAGCCGGCGCTGAGTCACTTAATCACATTATTTAGGAAAAATATAGGGGGGAAAGAGATAAAATGACTTAAAATGAACTTGCCAAGGAGGAAGTGGAGTTTTTAGATTTATTTAAAAAGCAATCCTTGGCCTGATGAAATAGGCTCAGGCCTGCGGCAGGATGCGGTGGGGTCCCGATCCCCGAGGAGAGTGGCAGGGGCTGGGCGGCACGTTCAGTGGGGGCGGAGGGGCTTTCAGCCTGGTCCCTGAGTCCCACGGCTTCCTGAGGAGTCCCTGGAGAAGGTGGGGGTATCCTGGGGTGGGGGGAAGAATCTGGGATGGGGAGCTGTGAGGGCCCCTCCTCTGGGAATAGGAAGGATGGTTTTGGCATCTCTGGGGAGGAAATGGTCCCTGGGGTATCTGTGGGAAGAACAGGGCATGGCAGAACCTCTGAGGCAGACAACTGAGGATTTAAATGATGCCCCAACGGCAGCTGGCAGCCAGGGAAGTTGATGGAGGGCAGAGTGGATGAGGATCCAAGGCTCAGAGGGAAAATGCCCCTTGGCTTAAAGCTCCATGCTGACGCAAAGCACAACCAAGCCCATTTTATAGATGAGGAAGTTAAAGCTCAGAGAGGGGAAGCTATAAGTCCACGGTCACACAGCTTATCAGAGAGACTAGGGATCTGAACCCAGTTCTCATCAGATCCAATGTGTTTTGCTCCTGGCTCTAGGCTTCACCTGGGAAGGTACGGTAGAGGGCTAAGGCGCTCGCTGTGCCTTAGTCTCTGCCTTACTCGGAATGTGGCTTAGCTCTTCCTATCCTAGGAGGCGAATGGGCATCTCTCTGCTCATCTGGACTGTGGACAGGGAGTACAGCCTGTTTGTGGAGCTGAAGGGTCATTGGAGTGGACCTGGGTCTGGGCTCTGGCCTTGTTGCCAAGGGAAACCCACCTGTAGGCCTGAGACTGAGGAACACCCGGGCCACCTGGGGACAAACAGGGTGGGCAGTTGTAAGGAATAGACATCTGGCCTTCTGGCCAAGACTTGTCAAATTGACCAACAATGCCAGGATAAGAACTCCCTCTGGGAAGAGGAGGCCACACCAGGAGTGGCCCTGTAATGTTTGATGGGCCCAGAGAGGCTATCTCACCACGGGAAATGCCAAGCCCGACTGTGAGGCTGTGGTACACTGTGGCTCTGGGCAGTTCACTGCTCATCCCTGAGCCCCACATCCCCACCTGTGAGCAGGTGACAAAGCCAGCACCCATCACTTCAGTGTCCCTTTGCATGACCCTGACACCAGGAACAGCTGTTATTAGAACATGTCCACACATGGGCAGGGGTATTTTTTCCCTCCCAGACTGTTCTGTCCCCGTCCTTTCTGTGGGTACTATGGAAGCCGACTCCGACTGGACAACAGCCAGGTTTTTTCCCCCATCTGGTTCAACAGAAGACTTACCCATAGGGCAGAGCCGGCAAGGGCCCAGACACAGCACCCTGGCAAGCAGGAGTTCAGGAGTGGCACCATCAGGCCCAGTCTTTCTTGAACCCTGTAGATTGTATGGACTCCTTTGGAGACCGAACCCTCTCTCACTCATTCATTAGGATTCACCTATCCATTTGCTCATTCCGAAAACACCCATGCTGTGTGCACAGCCTGCTCTTGGCTAGAGGACAGAGCCTTTGCTTCCTGCTGTGTCCTCTGCCTCAGTTTCCTTCTCTGTATGGAGGGGTTGGAGGGGGCAGCCTTGTCTACTTAATTCACTTCTGCCACCTTTATGGGAAGACACAGAGATGCACAAGGAAGAAGGAGGAGGAGGAAGAGGAGGAAAAGGAGGAGGGAGAAGAGGAGGGGGAAGAGGAGGGGGGAGGGAGAGGAAGAGGAGGAGGAGGAAGAAAGAGAAGGAAGAAGAGGAGAAGGGGAGGAGGAGGAGGAAGAGGAGGAGAAGGGGGAGGAGGAGGAGGAGGAAGAAGGAGAAGGAAGAAGAGGAGGGGGAGGAGGAGGAGGAGGAAGAGGAGGAGAAGGGGGAGGAAGAGGAGGAGGTTGTCCTGCACAAACAACAGTTCTTTACCCAACAAGTGGGCCAACATGCTGCACACAAATGGAAGAGTTCTGTCTGATCTGATGCACTGGTCGACCCGGTTGTACTCCTGGATGGTCTGAGGGAGGGAACACAGATGGACACCTCTTAGAGCTCTTAAGCTGCCCATAGGTGAGAGGAGGTCTCTCCCAGTTTCTCCTTCCAAAAGATCTGGGAAGGGAAGCAGAGAGGCTGTGGGAGGGTCCTGGTTAAAACCACCAACCAATTCCTTGCACCCAGTGGCCTGCTCCCCTGGCAGGGTCAATTCCTTGCACCCAGTGGCCTGCTCCCCTGGCAGGGTCATGGGTGAAAGGGAGGGCCCTCCACCCACCACATCATCCAAAGCTGCGGAGGATGATGAGGAGGAGGTTGTCAGGGAGCTTGGGCAGGGTGCGAACAGACCTGGGTCCCCGAGACCAGCATTGTATGGAGGCTGCAGCCCATAAGGGCTCCCCTACTTCTCCAGGAACCTCACAGACCTTCTTCTGAGGAGCTCTGCCCCCCCCCCCCCCCTCCGGCCGCGCGCTATCCACTCACAACCCCCCCACTCACTGGCTTCTGTCTTCCCTCAGACCTGCATTTTTTTGCACACTCTCTCCCAGCTCTGAATTTCCTCCCTCAGGACCAGTGGCCCTTAACCATCCTAACGTTGTGACCCTTCAACACAGCTCCTCAGGCTGAGATGACCTCAACCATAAAATTATTTTCATTACCACTTCATACTGTAATTTTGCTACCATTATGAATTATAATGTAAATTTCTGATATCCATGACATCCGTGATCCCTGTGAAAGGGTTGTTGTACCCCCAACAGGGTTGAGACCCACAATTTGAGAAACCCTGGGTTGGCCTGTTGGGAGGACCCCAGGGGCAGGGACTGTAGAGGACTTAGTAAGCCAGAAATTGTAGGAGAGGCACGTCCTTAGCTCATAGCTCCTGCCGTGTGGCCCCGAGAGCCTCCAAGGAGTCAAGTTTTAGGTTACAGAGGACACCAACCATGCCCTGGTCCCCAGGCCCTATCCTGTCACCGAGTATCCAGAGTCAGTTTTTTTTTTTTCTTTTTCTAGAAAACAAGTGGCATTCATCATAAGTGACAGCAGGGGCCTAATGCAGTCTCTGTTAGAGCCATGAACTGCAAATGCACACAGCCAGGAGGTGGCTCCTATGGAGCCTTCTGGGAGGGCCCAGCCTGGGACATGGGTCTGACCATTCATGGAGACTCCGAAAGGACTTAGTGTAAGACTTCCTCAAATGTCATCCTTGGCCAGGCCCCAGCAGCCACCTCCTTTTGGGTCCTCGGGGGTAGGACAGGGCTTCGGAGTGGGCAGAAGTATGGCTGGTTGCTAGTGATTCAATCTACCTTTCTATCTCTGAGATTCACAAGGGAAAAAAATCAGACACCCGAGCAATAGGGTGAAGCAGGTTGGACCAGTAGGGTGGGGCAGGAAGGTTCCTGGCCCTAACTTTGACATCTCACCTGCTTGGCCATCAGGAGGGCCTTGCTCAGGAATCAGGGGCCTGAATATGACCAGAAGGTGCCAGGGGCCTGGACTGTATCTCTCACTGCTCATAACCAGGACATAGACCCTGCCTGCCACACCTCACGCCCCTGGGACCATCCACAGGGCCTACACTCTCCTGGCTCCCAGCTCTGTCCCATTCCAGGGCTGCCGCCACGTCTGCACGTGTGTGTGTGCCCCACGGTTCTGTCCCTGCACACCCCCCACTGCGCTCCACTCCCACATGTGCGCCCAGGCCTCACGTGGATGTGCCCAGCTTGCTGCCAGCCCAGCATTGAGTCAGGGCGTGTCTGTCTGCCTCTGGCACCCAGTGTAGACGGCTGGGTTTGTTTTCCCTGTATGTTTTGGGTTCAGGGGGAGAAAAAAGAATGCTCTCCAAATGAGCTTCCCCTCCCGGCGCTTTTCCCTTCATTTTTTTCTGCCCAGGTGTCTCTGAAGGGAACCTCATTGTCTGTTTCAAATTCATTTGCACTTAACTCATCCGAAAAGTTTTGCAAGAGTTGTTTGATGTCCAAGGAGCCTCAGAGCACCCCTCCCCCTCCCCACCCTTGTAATGAGCCCTTTAACTCGAGGAGACCTAGAGCAGTCTTTGGACCAGAGTTAGAGGCCAGGTGCCCCCTTCCCTCCCCGGTGTGGGAGGAAAACGCTCAGGGGTGGGAAAGGCCTGGCCGGGAGATGGAGAGCTTTTGTCCAGCTTGCCTCATGCTCCGGGACACACCACGTCACAGGGCATCTCTCGCTCAGTGCTCCCTATCCGATGGCTCCAGCCCCGCTGGATGCGAGGCCCAGCTGTTGGTGCACTAAGCCTCCTCCACTAATTAATGGGTGCCTGCGAGGGCTGACCCAATTCGCCCCCAAATTAATCTCAATTACAACGATTTGGTAAGAGCCAAGCTAGCCAGCCTGATGGAGCCGAGATTTCATCACCCGAGAACAAGGAGCCAGGACAGCTCAATCCTGATGTTATCAGCGGGGGTGGAGTGTGTGTGGGGGTGCTGGGTGGGGCTGTGGCCCCAGGCACTGCAGCATTTATCAGCACCATCAAATTAGTTCACACCAGCTAATATTCACATTGGCAATCTGGCCCACCATCCCCACGCCCCCTTCCCAGTGACCAGGGATGGGGGATTATCCCCAGCATCCAAAGTCCTGCCAATTCATTTGCACTTAACTCATCGGTGAGGAGACCGGCAGTGGACAGTTGCCTGTGGAGGAGAGAAGATTAGCTTGGAGACTCCTAGTATCACAAAGCATGGGATCTAGAAAACCTTGTATGGTCTGATTGCTGCCCCTGGGCACAGAGAGATGAGGCCATGCTGGAAGCAGATTGGCTGCTGACAGCTATGCACTGGCAGTGAGCTGAGGTTTCTAAAGGCCTCTCCTATCTGGTCGCTCCCTGCACTATCCCCTTGGGGCAGGGCAGGGATCAGTGACTCCATTTTACAGAAGGGGAAGTAGAGACCCAGGGAGGAGACACAGCTGAGTGGGTAATAGACAAGAGTAAGCCTTGGCTCTAGCAGGAGACGGGACTCCTGGCCTAGTGCTCTTGCCATGGGGACACAGTTGGCAAGACTATATATAACTCCCCCGGCAAGCCACATGCTCCAAGCTACCTCCTCTCTGTGACCTTTGTTTCCTCATTTGTAAACAAAGGTGAAAGTATTATAACAATAAAACCCGCACCAAGCCCACCCTTGCAGGCTCTACACACTGGAGCCTTGTGCGAATGTGAATACATCTTTCCTGACAGTGATGGATGGAGAGGGTTGTATCTGAGAGTTTCCAGCTGCTCCTCAATTCCCCAACCATGGGAGTTTTTCCAGGTAACAGAGGAGTGTGTGGTCCTCTCCTTGGAGCATATTCTAGCTCTCTGATGGCAGTGTCCAGGCAGCCCAGGACGACAGAGGGAGGAAGTCTAAGAGGCTATTCCTTGCCACCTCACCTGCCACGTGCCTCAGGTGCAGACAGACTCCTGTGTCATATATTACACTGAACACAACTTAGACTGGTTATCAACTTCCTTCCTCCTGGCCTCTGCCCACCTTTCCCCAAGGCAGCCATGCATCTTCAGGCCCCGCCCTCCCCCTGCATCTTCAGCCAGGCCCCCATCCTTTCCAGTTTCTCCAACTCCAGCAACTCCACCTTTCCTCTCTGGGCCTGGCTTGGCCAGCTGAAGAAGGGCCCAGGGCTTGACTGGAGGCCCTTTGGGCCTTCTCTGATCGGTGCCCAGTGGTGTCTACGCACCCCAGCCGCATGTGCTTGCCACCCTAACAGGGAGCACGAGCCCCACAAGTCTCCTGTTCGCCCCCCCCCACTTCCCGCAAAGCCAGTGGCAGGATGATTGATTTTGCGGGAAGCACAGTTCTGATGGTGGGGGTGGGGAGCCGGGGCGTCAGGGGATCCTCACTCCATTTGCTTGTGGCTGTGAGTCAAAGCTGGGTCCCGCTGGGCACCCTGTGAGGTGTTCCCCGCCACTCCGTTTTGCTGGGGAGGGGAGGTATGTGGGGGTTCTCATGGGGTCTCTGAGAGGGAGTCCAGAGCCACAGGATGCCTGACAGCTTGGAGGGGGTCTCTGTGGCACTGGCCTCCCTCGAGACCCCTTATATGATGTTGCCGCCAGTGCCCTTATGGAATAGAGATGTGTGGTAAAGGGCACTGCCCCAGCGCTCTCTAGCTTGGCATAAATTTGGCAGTCAGGATGGGGTCATGGGAAGATGAGCAGCCACCAGTCTGGCTGGGTCTCCTGCTCTTTGTCTATGTTCAGGGGTCTCCAGAGCTAATTGGGGACCAATGTGGGAACAAAGAGCTACGTAACAGCCGCTGGTATGTGTGCTCAACGCACACGCACAGGCACACACTCACACACACATTCACACCTGAGTGGGAATCTACCTACAGTTAGGTCTTCGCGTGGAAGAGAAGGTATGAACGATCATATGTGTGGCACACATGACTCACATATGGATGAAGGCCAGGAGACTACCTCCACACATGACAGCCGATCTGAGGGCTCCCACACACCAGCGGCTTTAACAGGGACAGGAAGTGGGATTGTCTCCTGGTCCCTCGGGAGCTGGGATAGACCGAAACCGAGGGCAGGGCATGACTCAGGGCCCCGTGAGTCAATAGGCTGCCTAGCCTGGCTTGGGAAGCTGCCTGGATGCAGGCCTCCAGGGAAACAAGCAGGATGCCTTCCACCTGGCACACCTGTCCCTGAGTTTTGGGGCTTAGCACGGATGTAGGTGAGGAATTGCCATTCTCTCGAGAGCAATGCACAGAAGGCGATGCCTTCATCTGGGAAGAGGGTTGGGGGAGCTACATTGACAAGGGACCCACTGGATGTCTTCAGAATAGAAGAGAGGAAAGAGGAGGGGAGGAGGAGGAGGAAGGGGAGGGGTAAAGAGGGAGAAAGAGGGCTGGTGTGATGGCTCAGCGGGGAGGAGCACCGACTGTTCTTTGGAAGGTCATGAGTTCGGATCCCAGTGACCACATGGTGGCTCACAACCACCTGTAATGAAGACAGCTACAGTGTACTTACATATAATAAATAAATAAATCTTTAAAAAAAAGAGGGAGAAAGAATCAGAAGAGAGGAGAAGAAGAAGAGACATTTACGATGAGACATTGAAAGGATCTGAGGAAAAAGGGTGCCTTGGTTGGATGGAGGGAGGTGGTTTCTGGGAGTAGAGGGCAGCCAGGGTTCGGGGAAGGACAGGAGACCAGGCGCTGATTTCCTAAGGACGATTTTGGAGGCCTTGTCTGAAATCTGAGGAAGTTCCTCCAGCTGTATCAGGGCAGCAGGGAAGACCAGTCACCCTTTACAGAAACATCTCTCAGTTCATCCTGAGACCACGGCCAGATGGGGGCAGCACCCTACAGCCCTACCTGATGTGCAGTCTCCCCTGGGGTTCGAGGGAGTGAGGGAGTCTTGGACATTCAGGAGTGTGTGGACCAGTACTGGGGGGCAGTTCATAGAGAGGGCATCTCAGATGAACAGAGGGGACCCCAAAGACAAGGCAGGTCCAGGCTCTCAAGCCTGTTTGTAGAAGTCTGAAGTGACCACAGTAACCTGATGGCAATGCCTAGGGCTACATAATACCCAGACTTTCCCTTGAATGAGCAGTAAGGGGCCTGCATGCTTGGGAATATTGTGAGTGCTGCGGTCTTAGAGCAAAGTGTTCTCCCCCCCCCCCCATCATAGGTGTAGTTAGTTTATTATGATGGAGCTTGGGTACATACTAAAAGACTTAGGATGTCAGTGGTGTGGGTGACTCCCCATGGCTCCATTTCAACAGTGATTTAAATATTTCTTTATTACATTTAAAAAACTATTTTGTGTGTGTCTGCCAGTTTACTATCAAGCTCACCTAGTCTCTTGAAATTATGGCTTCATCACCGATGGCCATGCTGTGGAGAGAACATTTGGAAAACACTGACTTGTCCTTAAAAAGCAACAAAAACCACTATCCCTTCTTGGGCTGGGAGGATGGCTTAACAGGTAGCATACTTGTGCAAGCTTGAGGGTCTGAGCTCAAGTCCCCAGGACCCATGAAAAGCCAGATTCAGAAACACTCCCATCTGTAATTACGGAGCCTGTCTGGGGAGACAGGAGGCACAGACAGGCCATTCCCAGAAGCCTGTGGGCCAGCTTGCCTGGGGTACGCAGGCCAGACAAGGATACTGTCCTCAAACAGAAGTTGAGAAGTAACCCTGATGTTGTCCTCTGACCTCCACATACATGTGCCTGCGTTAAATTTTGTTTATTTTCTTAAAAATAAAAGTATGTGTACTTGTGTGTGTGTCCGTGTGTAGGTACGGGCACATGAGCGCAGGGACCTACGGAGACCAGAAGATTCTGGAGTTGGAGTTAGAGTTGGAGTTACAGGCAGTTGTGGGCCACCTTATGTGGGTGTCAGCAAACCAAACTCTCTTTGTGTCAGCAGCAAACACTCTTAACTGCTGAGCCATCTAGTCAGCTCTATCAGCCACCATCTTTTTATTCACGTGCACACAGGAATGTGCTCTCCCTGTCTCT
>JADRCC010574562.1:3988-16720 GCA_019843855.1 Hylomyscus alleni | reverse complement strand
AAAAAAAAAAAAGGCAAGAGTTTCTTAATCATTATCCCATTTTGCATTTTATAAAGCTGTCCTTTGCTCTTCCCCTAGTTTGGTGTGTCCTACCTTACCAGTCCCACTAGTTTCTTTTAACATGTGAGCCAAAATGAAGCCCATGGAAGCTTGGTCCATGCCTGCCATCTCCCTCAAGACTAGATACCTTCAGCATCCTTGGTTCCTCTCTCTCTCTCTCTCTCTCTCTCTCTCTCTCTCTCTCTCTCTCTCTGTGTGTGTGTGTGTGTGTGTGTGTGTGTGTGTGTGTGTGTGTTCAATAGTGAAGATTAAACCCACAGCTGACTTAGGCTAGGAAAGTGCTCTATCATAGTCGAATCTCCAGCCTACGTACTTGCTCTGCCCCAGGGCTGTGAGCTAATTCACCTGTATCTAGTTCATGAAGTCCAAAAAGGTTAACAATCCATTACCATTGTTCACTCAGCTCACCTGGTTTCTTCCCATGTTGGCTCCTGGCCACCAGAAAGATTAAATTCTTGACTAGATTGGGTCCTAGTGACCATGGTGCATTTTTCAGCGAGTGCCCCGAAACACCAGGCTTTACGTCTAAAGCAGACAGAGTGCCATTATGCTATGCCCCAAACAAAAAGTAGAAGCGAGGTGCTGAGACTACAAACTAACTCATGACTAAGGGGAACCCCTCAATCTTTGAGCACCCCTAGACAGCTCCTAGACTTAAGGGAAATAAAGAAGCTAAAAATGATAGAAACCACAGGGTTTTGCAGTGGTTTGACACACTGCAACCCACACTGCCAGGTATCAGAAGTCCAAGGTGAAAGGCAGTAAATTGAACCGTCTACCAGTTAGACCCAAACTGGGGACAGGGCATGTTTCCCAGTCATAAACTGTTGCTATGGGAATAAGAGATAACCAGAGAGCACCTGGTTAGGTCCCACTCATCTTTCCAGCTGCCATTTCAGACTACTGTGAGACAGAGAAAAAAACAGAACCTGAAAAGAAGAACTAGTGTGGTGAGATGGGTAGACCAGAGTAGAGAAGAAATAAAAGGCATCTAAAAGTGCAAACGCCAAAAGGCCAGGCATGGTAGTGCATACCTGTAATCCCAGCATTCAGGAAGTCGAAGCAGAAAGAGAATGGGTTTGAGGCCAGCCTTGGCTACATACTTGCTTAAAAGCAAACAAAGAAATGTGATCACAACCACACACAGGATTCGTTATGGTCTAATTTTCATTGACCATCTCCTCTAACTCAGACCTCATTTGTACTTAAAGAGTTTATGATGCTCAGCTTAACCAAATCACATATCCTCGTTTCTACAGTCATGTTTGATGTTTGGAAGCCTTCTTCCAAAGCTATTTTAGTTTTTATGTCTTAAGATAAAACCCTATAGGCACTTAAAACTCTATAGCACCCGGCCAACAGTTCCATACTGAGAAGATGAGAGAGGTGTAGGTCTGCCCCGGCAGGAGTTTCTGGTTGGTGTCAGGAGTACAGCCAACATGGTCAGTGGGCAAAGGTCTCTTGAGCAAGTTGAGGTGAATAATATTGGTATACACAGGTTGTCTACTTTTCCTTTGACCATACCTTATTATTCTCCTTAAGATTGCTAGCATTAACACACCCAATTAAAATTGGATGGTATGTAATAACATTTTTAGTATACGACTCAAATATTGTACATACTTGGATTAAGTTGTTTTTCTATGAATTTCAAATTTAATAGTTCATATTTTTCTATGTGTGTTCATGTGTGTGTGCATGTGGAGGCCAGAGGACAATCTGGGTGTCATTCTTTAAAGAGTCATCTATCTTTTTAAGAACTTTCAATTTTTTTTGCATTTACTGAGGTGGAGCACACAGATGTGCTTGTGCATATGCATGCACACACACACACATACACACACACACACACACACACACACACACACACACACACACAAATCATGGTACACATGTGGAAGCCAGAGGACAGCTTGAGGAGTTACTTCTGTTTCTAAGATGTGGGTCCTGAGGATCCAAACAAAGTTGCCCCATTGGGCAGCAGGTGCCTGTTCCTTCTGAGCCGTCTCTTGGCCCTTTTCAATTCTTATTTTATTTTATTTTCTAAATTTCAAACAGGTGTCTCATTGGCCTCGAACTCTCTCATAGGCTAGGCAAGACTGGATGGCCAGGGAACCCACATGATCTGCCTATCTCGATTTTCTCAGCACTGAGATTACAAGTAGGTGCCATCCTGACCAGCTCTTTTTAGTGGGTGTTCCGGGGAACCTAAGACAGATTGATCCTTGCAAGCCCTCTCTGGACAAAGCTATCTCTTCAGTTCTATGTCAAGTAGTTTTTAAAATATTACTTTGTAGGAGTCAGTTCTCTCCTTATGCCATGAGGGTCAGGTTTGGAAGCAAGAGCCTTTACCCACTGAGCCACTCCACCAGCCTTATACTAGGTATTTTATCTAAGCACCCAACATCTACTTGTTATTGATTACATGGTTACATTATAAAGTGTCTCAAGATCTGCTCCTATTTTGGGAAGACATAGCTTCTCTGTAGAAGGGCTATTGTGTATCAATAATATTCCCAGGAAGTGTGTATAAAATATTCCTTTCATCCTTGCAGCAATCCTGTACAATGGATATAATTCTCTATAGAAGGGACATGTACCAGTCTATACTCTTCCGTACCTCCACTTGATGTACTAGCACTTAATGTGCTAGTTCTCCATCAGTCAGAATGCACATCTGGATGCCACTCCCACATCCCTCCTGCGCTGCCCACAGGTAAGTATGAAGCCTGGAACTAGTCATTTCAAGAAGATACCCACTACCCTTCTAAATGATATCTGGAGATACTACCTTCAAATTACTTCCACAACAGTGTAATAAAGAAAGATAGGGTCTTTGTGAGACCAGCTATTTTTAATCAATATTGCAAATCTGTCTTCTTTTCTTCTCCCACAGCACATATGTTTGACTCAACCCTAACACACAAAAAGGAAGGAAAGAGAAAAAAGAAAGAGAGAGAGAGAGAGAAAGGAAGGAATAAAGACAGACAGACAATGTAGTCACTTCACAGCAGGCCAAACCTCACCATTACCACCTTAGTTTGGATTTGTGGTTTGAACAACTACCTGTTCAGCCACCTGAAACAGCCTTTGGTGGGATTTTTTTGTTTCTGTCCCAGATGTTAACACTTTGCATTGCTCTGTGGATTTTTTTTTTTTTTTATTCGAGACAGGGTTTCTCTGTGTAGCCCTGGCTGTCCTGGAGCTCACTCTGTAGACCAGGCTGGCCTCGAACTCAGAAATCCACCTGCCTCTGCCTCTGCCTCCCAAGTGCTGGGATTAAGGCGTGTGCCACCACACCCGGCGCTCTGTGGATTTTTTAAACCTAATTCTTTTTAACATTTAAGGGCATTCTTGTTTCAAAGTCTATTGTGTATTTGTTAAAAGTTCTACTGGAGCTGGAGAGGCAGCACAGTGGATCAAGACTATTAAGGCTGCTCTTTCGGAACAACATGGGGGCTCACAACCCCCAGGGCTCCAGTTCCATGGGAATTGGACGCCCTCTGCTGGCCTCTTCAGACACCAGGCACCTGTGAGGTGCACAGACATATATGAAAGCAAAATATACACAGATAAAATAACAAATTAAAGTATTTTAAAGTTCTTGAGTCTTTTGTACCTCAGAAATGTTCAAAGTTCCAATAATGGCCAAGTGATGGTCTCATTGCCTGTTTGTCCAGATGAGATGTAATCTCTCCAAATTGCCTTTCATTTTGCTGAAACTATTGGGCTCCAAGGATGTACCTGAGAGGCAACTGTTAAAGAATCATTATCCAGGTATTGATTCTTAGGTATAATTCTGACAAGCACAGCATAGATGAAGAAATGTTCTGGGGGCTGGAAAGATGGCTCAGTGGTTAAGAGCGATGACTGCTCTTCCAGAGGTCATGAGTTCAATTCCCAGCAACCACATGGTGGCTCACAACCATTTGTAATGGGATCTGATACCTTCTTCTGGTGTGTCTGAAAACAGCTACAGTGTACTCGTGTACCTAAAATAAATAAATGTTAAAAACAAAAACAAAAAGAAGGAAATGTTCTAAACTTAATATTCCATTCCACACACTTCGTTCTTCCAGTCAGCCCACGAAAGTGCATGGTGATCTAAAGGGGAGATGGGTATGAAGATGATTTGAAAAATGAGGAAACTCAAGAGGCCAAAAGCATTTGAGAGCGTTGCTTTGAGTATCTCTAAGCTATTGACCACCGATTTAAAAACTCTGTTTTAGTCCAAAGTCTCTTCTGTTGCAAAAAGAAGCAAAAAGCTTTCAGAAATGGCAAAAGTTTTCCTGGCAGTGAAATGCAAGAAAGAGCATTTACATTGATTTTTAGGGTTCTTGAGAATTAGCCCATGTCTTAACCACTGTGCTCCTCCAGGGTATGGTTTGGTGAGCAGAAAGATCACAATGCTGGTGCTTGATGTGTATGTTAAATATTAAAGCAAGCTCCAGGAGAGACATTATAAGCTGCTCAGGTTAGGCATGTAGGTTTCAGGTTACCCTCAGACTAAAGGCTCACTCACCTCCCCAGGCAGGGAATACACTAAGCTGGCTTAATTTGAAGTAGACATGTAGCCTGACTTTGCTGGACAGAGGGATGGAAGTGGAAATGAGCTCCCATTGTTTCTCCCATGAAATCCCAAAAGTCTGAATATTTTGCAACAGGCACACATCCATGTGTCCTAATAAGACTTTTCAAACCACATGTTTTATTATTTTTATCTTTTGTGCTGCTGGGAACTGAACCCATGGCCTAGTATATGCTAGTCAAATGTTGCACTGCCAAGCTACATCTACAGCCCCCAAAGCCGTGAGTTTTAAGTTAAGTTTTGTTTTAGCAGACCTAGAGATCAAACCCGAGGCTTTTGTGTATGCTCCTGAAATATTCCAGCAGTCAGCAACATTGCTGCCATTTAGTTCGTGCACTGGACTTGAGAAGCGCTGCAGGGATGACACAGCGCTAGAGAGAAAGTGATGACAATCAAGTCACAAACCAAACTTGAAAAGAAGCAGGGAGAAGGCTGGCTGACTACCAGCCACCCCTCTGCCTCTCATGATCAGACCAGCCTCCCATCATTCCCTATGCAGTAAACAAAGCTGCCAAGGGAACCCCAAATCCAAAATAACAACAACAACAAAACCCTTTGTCTCTAAAATCTGCCATCCCCTGGCTAACATTAAGTGCTTAAAGCACTTATAATTATACACAGAGTGGAGATATTTATATGGTGTTGGAAAATTGCAAGCTGGGCGGTGGCAGCACGTGCCTTTAATCCCAGGACCTCAGGAGGCAGAGGCAGGCAGATCTCTGAGCACGAGGCCAGCCTGGTCTACAGAATGAGTACCAGAATAGCCAAGGCTACGCAGAGAAACCTTGTCTAGAAAAACAAAAACAAAAACAAAACCCAAAAAGTCCATAAGGAATACATGAGTTGAAATAGTTAAGCTATTACTGCCACCCGCCCCAAGTCCAAAAAGACAGGGAGGAACTGTCAGTCTTTTTGCAACCTCAAAGATTTCCAAGGATGTTTGGCCTCTCTAGCTGCAGAGGTCTGAGGAGAGTGCTCCTGGCGGCCACTGGCCCCCATCAAGGGAGACAGGCAGAGGAAGCCAGGACAGGACACCGAAGTGCATCTGTTTGAGGTTTCTATGACAGGGAGCATTTTGGAACAAACACATCATGGCTCTGAGAGGTTCCTGGGTTCATGGACCTTAGTTCATTCTAAGAAGTTTGAAGAATTCACCAAGGTTTGACTTTTCCATTTAGTATTTAGGAGTACTTCATAGTCACCAGAGTTGGCAATATGCCCATCCCTGGCCTTGGACGCTTACCCCTCAACACCCCCACCCCCACCCCGCACCACCACCACCACCACTGCAGCCAAGGACTAGTTTCTCAAAGTTTCTCAATGTGGATGCAGTTGGAGAAAACCAACTAATTCCAGCCCAACCCATTCCAGCCAACTAATATAGTTCTGACTTATATTGAAGAACGTCTGAGCACAGACAACTTACCTATCAATCATCCTCTTGCCCAACCCATCAATGTTTACATTGAAATCTACAAAAGGCATTTTCTCCCCAACCTACTCCCAGCTCCTAAACAGATGCCTCCTTTTTAAGCACTGTCCAAGCTCTCCGGAGTTCCACCTCTGACCCACGGCCCTCTTCCCTGGCAGCCAGCCCTTGCTTCTGGACTTCTCTAAGGGAAATCGGTTTGGAGGGAGGGATAGGTCCGGAAGTTATAACGGGGTGGCTGTTTGGGACCACGAAGTACTAGAATATTCTGACCAGGGTGACTTCATACGTGCTCAGATGACACTTGAGTTTACTGGATAGAGTCCCAGATATGAGGGGAAGTGGAACGAGGGTCTACTAGTGCTTCTGGTCCAGGCTATGAATGCTACTGGTGGCCCAAGATACGGTCCTCACTTTCAAATTGTTACTGGATATTCTATTTCGGATTAATGTATTCCGCGGCTACAGGAGAACCCAGAAAGGACTAGCAGCCCTGATACTCAGGTTGGGAGTCAGGACTGTTTGGTCTAAAGCTAAATTACTCCACGCTGCGTGCCAGCTATGAGTATTGGAGTGGGATGTGGGATTGGGAGTTTTAAGGGCTCACATCAGGGAGGCACAATCCTCCTTTCTGATGACCACGCAGAGGGTCTGGTTATTCCCTTTTTTCCCCCCATCGAAGCCCAAGGTGCAGTGAACAAGCATAGCCACAGTTAAGGACCATTTCTTCCAACCCAGACTAGCAAAGCCCCGCTCAGTATTTCCCAACACGCCCCGCCTGTACACCACTCAGGGGCATCTCTGGGCAGTTTCTCAAACTCTCCCTGAGGTCCAGCTTCTCGAAAGACTTTCCACGCAGGCAAAGCCATCCTACCATCGTCCTGAGCCACTTCCAGCTTGTGTCCCAAAGATTCCAGGGCTGGCATCTCGCCAGTCCACAGCTGCCTCCACCCTGGTACCAAGGAAGGCTGCTCCGCATGTTTCCCGCCCAGGGCAGCGACTGAGATCCAGAGCGAGAACTGTCCCTGTCCCACACAGCGACAGGCTGCGTACGGACCGGACCGGAGCCGCCTCCAGGCCTCTGAGCTAACGGATCGGCGGACCCTCCCTCTACATCCCGCGCCTGTCACCCATTCCAGATGTCCGTGCTGTCCGGCAGCCCTTTAGTTTCCATCCTCTCCCGCCGGGCTCCCGCACGACTCCGCTAACTAGCTCCGTGAGTCCCCTTTCTTCGACATAAAGAAAAGGCGGCCACCGTGCATTGTGTACAGCTGGGATGCGCTAGTGCGGAGCACAGACCCGATTCCAGCTTGTGTCCCCTCCAGCACGGGACCGCTCCGATGCCGCAGCCCACCCTCAGGTCCTGAGTGCCCAGCCGGGACCTCGGACACAGCCCCACAGCGGGAGACGCTTACCTTGCCCTTGGCAAGCAATTCCATAATGTAGCCAAATTCACTCATCTCCCCTGACTCCGACATGGTCAAGAACCTTTAGGAACTCTAGACCAGCCAGACGGGCTCATCCAATGTGGTCCTTTCCCCGCCTTTCTCTGTTTCTTTTTCTGTTCAGCTTGAGTTTGCCCAGCCCTCCTCCACAGGCACGGTTAAAAGTGGAGAGGAGAAAGCCGAGGGCGGGGCCGGGTGGGATGCGGGCCCAGGAGGACCCGGGCAGCCTTGTCCAGCCTCCGGGGCCCCGGCTGCACCAAGCTGGCCAGAGCCAGCTAACGGAACAAATAAGGGCGGCGGCAAGCTTGTGTCCAGCCCTCCCGGGTGGTGCTGGGACGAGGCCACGCCTCCTCGGGGGTCGTGTCCCCCAGCAGTCCCGACAAACACGCCAGCACACAAAGCGGGGCTCCTGACGGGCGCGCACCCAGCCCTGACAGCTCCAGGGACTTGATCTGATGCCGGGCAGACTGGCGCTCCCAGGCTTTAAGAGCCGGGATAAGGAAAAAAAAAAAATCCCCATCGCGTTGTGGGAGGTGTGAGGGCAGAGGAAAATGAATGCAGAGGAGACACAACAAAGAGCCTGGCTTCCAGAAGGGGAAAAAGAAAGTGAAGGCCCAGGAAATGGCAGCGCCACATCTCAAGTCAGCCTTCCTGAAATCCAATAGGTAACAAAGACCAAGACTGGGGCGTCTGAGATGAGAATAGACACAGGGATTGTGTTGTAAACACTCCAAGTGTGTAGGGTTCAATAGGATCTCAATAACCTCCAGACGCTCAACTTTCCCTTAACAAAAGAGAGAAAGCATTTGTGCCAGCAAGGTTCCTGGACTCTCACCTTTAGTTACAACACACTCTTCTAATTGTTCCTTTTCGGTGCAGCTTTCCAGCTGGAATACTTTTTTTTTAAATAGCTGTTTCTCTAAGAGGTTTGTGGCTGGAGTGGCCACACCTACTACTCTTTGCTTCGCAATCTACTTCTCTGCTCTAGGCTTTCTCTGAGCCATAGGACTTTCTTTCCTTCTTTCCTTCTTTCTTTCTTTCTTTTTTTCTTTCCTTCTTCGCAATTGACAGTGATAATTAGATTGGACATAAGCACCATTGGACAAAAACACCTCTTCAGGAAACTACATTTCTGAAGAAGGTCAGCACGGTTTGTGGCCACCAGAGGCAGGGAGCTGTGTGGAAATGGTCTAGTTTACAGTTACTTTGGAGGTCATAGAAGTTTCAAGAAGCCATAGAAGTTTTTGTTCTTTGGGAATATTTTGTAATTTCTCCTCTGTGACAGAGAAATCCAAAAAGTAGACATGTTTCCTCCTCTCTCAACGTGCTTTCCTCTTAGCGCTCCTTAATGCTGCCATAATTGCTGAGTAACTGTACTCTGTTCTCCTGGATCATTGCTGCTTCTTGGTAGAGTGTTATTGTCTGGCAACTGATAGCCTCTCTGAACAGCAGCAGGAGTGTGTGCCTCATGTTCAGTCAGAGCCTTGCTGGAAGCAAGCACCATGCATGGCAGGGCTTCTAGACTGCTGTCCAGCGGCTTAATCTTCTCCAGTTGTCTAAGATCTTGTACTCACTCTTTGGTCCCATCAAGGAAACTCCCCATAGATGTCCAAAACAAACAAACAAGCCAGTAACATCCACAGATGGATTCCCTTTCATGATGGATAGAGATTTCACTCTAGAAATCAAAGTTTCTTACACCCCAAATGGAATCTGAAGAAGGAAAGGAAAAACAAAACAAACAAACAAACAAACCACTGTTCGAAAGGTGAGCAACTAATATATGCCTCCATTGGAATGAGGAAGGAGAAGCGAACAGTACACAAGCCAAATGTTAGGGCTTCAGAGCCTTCCCCACAACCTCACTGGAAACCTTAGCTCACATCCCCTTTGGGAGAACTGAGTCCGGTGTTTACTCCTGGCTAGAGAGAAGGCTGGTAAGTTGACTATTGTACTCTAGACATATCGCCATTTGAAACAAGAGCAAAGCTTTGTAAGTGAGGAAGAGGAGGAGACAGATACAGGAGAGGAAATGTTTCTACTACACTTTGGGTTTTAAGTCCATTCAACTTCCCAAGTTTCAGTTTTCACTTCTATAAAACAACTGGTTGGAACTAAATGTTTTCTAACTGTTTTTCATGCCAGAATCTCTGATCTAAGGATCCCTTTGTCACCTGGCCATGCTGGCTGCCCATCCCCTCCATGAAGATGCTGCTGTTACAAAAGTGTTGTTCATTTGCTCCCAGGGAAATTCTGTAGCAAGGAATCCTTACCCTGGACTCCTACAGAGGCCAAGGAAGTGGGAAGAGAGGAAGTGAAGCCTTCAGAGCCACATCAGTGCCTAGGAGTTAGATACAGGTTTGGTCTTAGTGCTTGGTGGCATTTGTGTCTCATCATGTGAGGAACCATATAGAACATTAAAAACCCTCAAAGATGACAGCGAAACAAAGCGAAGAGCACTTCAGGGCTCCTAAAATCCTCTGCATTGACATTAAAGGCAGATGGTGGAACTGTCACTGGGCATCAAATTAAAAGCTGCTTCATTTTTATCTATTAAGAACAAAAGCAAACTAAGAACAAAGGCAGGGTTGATGGCTGTGGCCTGTGTTACCACCGAAGGCCGTATGGATGTCCATGGTCTAGACTACGGTCTAAAGCCGAGTTGATGTCCTTGAGCCAAACTAAAACCACAGATTACTATCAAACTTCATTTCCAAAAGTGAATTTATATTTCTCAAAAAAAAGAGAGAATGAAATTAACATGACAGATGCTATTCTCAAAAAAACTTTACCACCAAAGAAAATACTCAATAAAGAACTGCTGTACAAAGTATCAACACTGAGACCAGCAGTGTTAAAGGGTCTCTTGTGAAAAATCTGCTACTTGCCAGTTTCCATCAATCTTCAAGATAAACTGCTCTCCTGGGGTTGGGCAGATGGCCCAACAGTTAGAAACAGATGATTTTTCTAGAAGATTCGAGTTCAATCTCCAGCACCTACATGAGCACAGCCACCTGAGGCCATCTTGAGGCCAGGGGTCCATGCAGCTGTGGAGGGCCATGAATGGGTGTGTGGTCCTAATATGGACAAAGGCAGGGTTGATGGCTGTGGCCTGTGTTACCACCGAAGGCCATATGGATGTCCATGGTCTAGACTACGGACTAAAGCCGAGTTGATGTCCTTGAGCCATGCTGAGCCAGCCCCACCCCTCATTCCTCCCTCTACCACATGGCTTTCCACAGTTGATGGATTCTGGCAGGGGTGCAGATGGAGACTCACCTTCCCTTCTTCCCTTCTACTTCTGTGGAAGTAGGTACACAAGTTTCTAGTAACTACAGAATGCAAGAAAGTTATAAATCAATGTATTACCAACCACATAAATGGGAACTGGGGAAAGGGAGGATTACAAAAGTGGCGAAAATTCTGTTACGGTTTTTAGTGTTGCCTGGTGGCATTCTTGGCCTTTGGCTCAGTGGACGTTGGTGGTCAGCTAAAAATACACTCCAAAGGTTTTTGCTTTTGCTTTTGTTTTTGTTTTTGGTATTTTGGAGACAGGGTTTCTCTGTATAGGTCTGGCTGTCCTGAAACTCACTCTGTAGACCAGGCTGGCCTCGAACTCAGAAATCCACCTGCCTCTGCCTCCCAAGTGCTGGGATTAAAGGTGTGCGCCACCACCACCCGGCTACTCCAAAGGTTTTACCTAATAGTCAAAAAGAGATTAAATCAAATACGAGAGAGGGCAACAAGTGGCCGTTAAGGGACATAAAAATCGCCCCAGAAAACACTGCTCTGTATCCTAGATGCTCTAATCCTTCACAGTCATAAGGTCCTCGTCAGCCCCTCAGCCTGTAGATCTTCAACAGATAGTGACGAGTCTGTTTTCCTGTGCACTTTAGTTTACAGTCTCCAGGAAGCCTTTGTCTCTGAATAGCAAAGAGTGGAAATGCTGGGCCATGTGCAATTAGAGTCCATGTTGACAAACTGCCTTCCAAACAGCTGTTTCACCTGCTCAAAACTAAAATATCTTGAAGGCCAGGCAGTGGTGGCACATGCTTTTAATCCCAGCACTTGGGAGGCAGAGGTAGGTGGATTTCTGAGTTCGAGGCCAGCCTGGTCTACAGAGTGAGTTTCAGGACAGCCAGGGCTACACAGAGAGACCCTGTCTCAAAAAAAACAACAAAACAGAACAACAACAACAAAATATCTCGTAAGTACCCATTTCCCCAGACTCTTACGAGAACTGGAATCCTCAGGTCTCTAATTTCTTTTACCTCCAGTCATGTGGTCCAAAGAGCTTACTTGAAAATTTATAGCCACAGAACAAAAGCTAGTCATTAATCAATACATTTACCAAGCACATTGCTGGAGACATTAGGTGGGTCCGGCAAAGCAGGGAGTGCCTTCTATAGGATTCTGATAGTATTTTGCAATGTTCTTAGATTTTTTTAAAAGATTTATTTATTTATTTATTTATTTATTTATTTATTTATTTATTTTATGTATATGAGTACATACTATAGCTGTACAGATAGTTGTGAGCCTTCATCTGGTTGTTGGGAATTGACTTTAGGACCTCTGCTTACTCCGGTCAACCCTGCTCGCTCTGGCCCAAAGATTTATTTATTATTATAAGTACACTGTAGCTGTCTTCAGACACACCAGAAGAGGGCATCAGATATCATTACAGGTGCTTGTGAGCCACCATGTGGTTACTGGGATTTGAACTCAGGACCTTCGGAAGAGCAGGCAGTGCTCTTACCCACTGAGCCATGTCACCAGCCCCCTGTTCTTAGCTTTAAGATGAGAGATAAATGACCTGCTAAAAAATAACCAAACATTTGAAAAGGTTTACCCAGCACTCACAAAGATACTGAGTCAGAGGTTGGTAGAAAACGGCTACTAAGGGGACTAACAAGAGCTCAAGACAAATTTGACTGTGATCTGCTAAATTCCATCTCTCTGTGTTGTATTCCTAAAGCCTACTCTGTCTGCAGGGTCCTCAGCACAGATGTGATTTCAGAGGACTTTGGTTCACACAAGAAAGAAGGCATGCCTAGCATTCAATACTGTGGGCTTTAAATCTTAATTGCATAAAACACTATCTGGAAGAAAAGCAGTGCATTAGCCAAAGATCTGTCTCTGCATGTCTTTCTTAAGTAGCTTTCCAAACAACATTTACCATAAACTCTTACAACTTCCTCTGATCAAAC
>JADRCC010574561.1:0-22287 GCA_019843855.1 Hylomyscus alleni | reverse complement strand
TTAAGGGCACAAAAATAAGAGTTCTCAGTCACACTGAAGAATAACATCTCAATCAGGTGGCCCAACAACAAACAGAATTCTGTATTCAGCATCAGGTGTTGGATTTTTTTTGAAGGACACTGCTGACAAGATTGCAAATTATCCCTGGAGGCAGCCAAAGTAACGATGGGTAATTCTGACTCATGAGGGATGCTCGAGGAAAGCTGATAACCAGTGAAGCACACTAAGAATTGCTGTCTTCAGATGTCTGTACATCTGTCATATGGAAAGATCTGAACTTTCTACATGAAGACCAAGCATTTAGTGGAAGAAATAAAAATAAGGAATTCATACAACTTTAAAGCAAGGATTTCTGCCATTTAGAACTATGAGATATGAGCCTGTGAGATGAGTCTACTATCAAGTGTATGTTATGACATAGGCAGTGACTTTACACTAATCACCAATTTATAAATTTTTGCATGAAAATAAAAATCCTGTGAGATTCTGAAATCTCTTCCTACTCAGAGTTTCAATTATTTAAATAATAACCCACGTCTTAGGAAAGTTACTTTCCAATGTCCCAAGATAGATCTTTAAAATATGGGTAGAACACCAAA
The DNA here is from genome assembly GCA_019843855.1 of Hylomyscus alleni. NCBI lineage: Eukaryota > Metazoa > Chordata > Mammalia > Rodentia > Muridae > Hylomyscus > Hylomyscus alleni. Next base: position 21,688 of record JADRCC010574561.1, on the reverse strand, counting down.
GACCTTGCTGAGACCAAGAATTAGTTTGCACTCTATTCATATTACTTTTGAAAGATCCATGAATAATCATAAAGCCATTGTAATAAGAATTAACATCTGTTGTATTTTTCTGGCCTCCATTTCTCTCAGTGAATAAAAATATTACTTGACATATTACCCTTAAAAAGTTATGAGTTTAAGCTGAGGTGACAAAGTAGTAGAGAAATCAGAACCAGAGCCAGATACCTGTTGTCTTATCACAGCTCCTGAGCTCTCAGCAGTGCTGTTTGTAACAAAATCCCTAATGCACAGACAACGTTTACTAAGTGACACACATTGTGTTGAGCACTTGATATGCATCCTCTCGTTTGTCCTCACAAACCACTAGGAGATGTGACTATTATGTGTTAATTTACTTGGTTAGGAAACTACAATGCTGCAGTCACCAGCAGCTTGCCAAAGATGACAGGTACGGGTGTTAAAACTGAATTCCATTCATGGGTGAAAGGATTCCAAAGACCACACCATCAACAGTTGGGCTGTGTGTTCTACATCCATTTTACCTGAGGGGAAAGGATGTTTTCACTTGTACACATCACAGCTTCTGTAGAATGCTTTGCCAAAATAACCAAATTACAGATTTTGGAAAGCCACAGGAGATGGTACAGACACCAGCTGTGGAGGCCTCTGCCTGCCTGGCCACAATCCCTCCTGTCTAAGTGAGAAGCTTGGCAGTAACACCTCTTCTCACCAATGGGTTGGAGGAAATGAGCTCAGCAAGTTTCAAACCTGAGAATCAGCAGTTTTGAACATTAGACTAAAATGTGGCTGAGATTCAACCCTATGTCCCTCAAGGAGGAGCCAGCAGAACCTACATCTGACCCTTAACTGGAGGAGAGAAAGACAAAACCGAAATAATGGGAACCACAGATAACTGTTTATTTTTTCCCAGCACAAGCAAATAAACCACATTGGAGCCTCCAAACTTCATAGAGGGTAATATTCCTTTAATGGAATGCTTTTAGAGAAGAGTCATAAAAATAAATTGAAAAGTGCTTTCTGCTGGCTACAGCTGGCATAAACAGCATCTGAGCAAACAGGATAACACAAAGCTGAGCGCCGCATCGCCATTTTTATTACTCACCCTCGACAGGCCTTATAATAGTATAAATTCACTTAAAAAACAGACTCTTCCCCCATTGGCACCTCCTTCTCCCAATACTGCACACCCAACAGCCGTCCCTGTTAATTCTGAGCAGCATAATTACAGGTCTTTTTATGATTTAGGTTTGAGACCAATTAGCTGATACTGCAAGCCCTTCAAATGCCAGCTTCCCTCTCAGTAGACACTCCCTGCTCTGCTGGGATTTATCTGTGTGCTTGGAACAGGCAAGTGTTTTGTGAGGAGCAGAGAAATCAGGTTTGTTTGTATGTGAGTTCCCTCCTCCAGTCTCCTCTCCTTTCCAGGTCTCATCTGCCTCTATGTAGGTGCACCTGGTCTCTAAAATTGTCAGGGTGTAAAGCACACATGAATATTCATGCAGGGTCCCCACATAGAGGCTGATAACAGGTAGTTGCTTCCTGGAGCTGGCAGTAGCTTCTTCCCTGAAGGTGAATCTGGGACTGCTAGCTGCCACCATTTTCGAACCTGCCCAAAAGTAAAAAGTAAAAAGTACCCCAAACAGGAAGTACTTAACATTCCCACTTTCTCTACTCTGTATACCCCAAAATCTTATACCCAGTACTCACCATCTAGCAAGATGAAATGGTCCTTGGAATCAGCAATGATCTACACGGTCAGCTAACAAGAAGGAATCATAGCCTGTCCCCAGTCAAGTCACTAGGAGCTTCAGGGTGAGCAAAAAAGATTCCACCTGTGGTACACTTTCAACACAAAGGGCACAAAGGGCTGCAATTTGAGTGACTAGACCATGGAGCATCTACTTAACAACTAGAAGTCCTTTACAGATTACTTCTTTACTACTCATAGAGCCCTTCAGGATATTTATCACTGTGATTATTTCTCAAATGAAGCTCATATGATTAAATCACTTTTTAAAAGTCAAAAGATCATCAAACTAGCAAGTGACAATCTGGAGATATGATTGCACCAGACACCAAGGCCACAGCTCCACACTCTGCCCCTCCTTGCAATCCAGCAGATGGGCTAAACTGGGCTTCAGCTTGTACAAATGGTTGCAAAGGGAAACTTCAGAACATTTGAGAAAGAAAAACTAGACTAATTTGTGCAGAGTAGAAGTATTAAAGTGACCATAAAAATACAAAAATATTGGTTCAGAAATGGATATACAGAGCTAACCCCAGATGTATTACTAAATCAACAGTTCAACAGTACATTGGGTTATTATGCTGCCATTTAAGTAACTGCAAGGACCAGGCAAAAATGAGGAAAACACTGAGCCACAATGTTAAGTAAAAATAAAATAATAATCATCTCAAGAAATACAAACGGCCCTCTAATTGCAATGCTGAGAAAATCAGTATCAACAGTGTTCTCACATAAAACTTCTAGTTAAAGCTTTTTAAAATGAAAAACAAGTCCATCCCCTGGGCAAAAGCCTGATGGTATTTACACAGTACCAAACAGATGGTTTTCTCTCCTCTTCAAACAGATTTTCATGGAGGGAAACCTACTTCTTGCTCCACCACTCCCTTCAAGTCCCTACTTCTCACCCAATCCCCATTCCTACAAGGCTATTCTCAGGTTCACCACTGTTCCAGCAATGTCACTCTCCTTAAGCCTGCTCCCCTTCTTACAGGGCCAACTTTAGCCCACAGACAGCTTCTGTTTTTCCAAGGGAGAAATCTGTTGATGTAACTTATTTTATGTTTTAGAACCCTGAGACAAAGAAAATGTGATATCATTCTGCCTGTTCTCCTACAATCCGTATGCCTACTTGTAATACTTTAGACTTGGCTAGAAGGGCCTATGGAGAAGAGGTTTGATGGCTAATAATAACTGTCACCTTCACAATATCTAGGCTCACTTACAAATCAAACTGCTGAACATACCTCTGAGGGAAATATCTAGGATATCTGAGATAGGTAGATCCACAATAGCTGTGGACAGCACCAGTCCATGGATGGATGGGATCCTAGGCTGACGAGAGAAACTGAAGACCATTCATCTCTCTCTGGTTCTTCACTGTGGATGCAATGTGACCAGATGTCTCATAATCCTGCTGCTATGCCTTCCCTACCAAGATGACCTGGACCCTAAACCTGCCACCCAGAATAAGCCACCCCTTTCAGAAGTTGTTTTTGTTGGGTATTTTGTCAGAACAGAAAGAAAAGTAGCTAACACAGGAGGAAACATCTGAAGAGAAAGTCAGGGTTACAATTACCAAACCTGCTATTTTCCTGTCTTACAGTACTCTTTCATTGTATTCATAATGATTCCACTCTATCTCCCTATAACATGCATATCTAATAATCTGTAGAAGTTCCCAGAACTGAAATCAGCACCTCTCCTCACCTGTGTGGCATGTCCTGTGGGCCTACTTTCAGATGAAGCTATTTCTGTGTTCATCTCTCTTCCTATACTGGCCAGCATGACCCTGAGTGAGGTCTCATCAACCACATCCCACCTTCTTCTAAAGCCCACATCAATGGTCCCTGTGGCAATAGGCCTTGGCTCGTCATCTCTACTCATCAGCTTCCAGTATACAAACCACCATCATCAAACTTGACTATTGTTCTCCAAAGCAGAGTCTTTTGTGAAATAGGATCCAACATGGGATATAATTAGACCATAACAGCTTAAAAGCAACTAAATAAAAAAAGGCAAGTCTGGGGTCATAAAGGTGTTCAGTTGTTAAAATATCAACCATTGAAGCAGCAAGCATAAGAACTGGAGTTCTGAATTTTACACCTCATACAAAATGTTGGGTGAACATGGAAGCCACCTGCAATCTCAGTGCTTGAAAGGCAGAGAAGAGATTCTCCAGCACAACCTGGTTAGCTAGATTAGCTTTATCAGCCAGCTCTAGGTTCAACAGAGAGACACTGCCTCAATGAAAAGCTGGAAAATAACCTGGGAAGACCCCTGACAATAACCTTGGGCTCCCACATACATGACCATGTAAACTATGTAAACTATGTTTACATGGGCATGCATACCACAAACACAAAAAAGAAAAACAATAAATAAGACATGTCATCTAAACAGAATCAGAGACACTAAAATAAAGTAGCCAGTCAATCTTCACAGCTGTAGCAGCAAAGTAGAACAGTGGTCCTGGTGCAGAAACCTGAGCTGCAGGCATGCTACATTTCAAAGAGTGATTGCAAGCCTACACAAGGCTAGTCAAGGTTGCCTGGGGCATTATCTTCCAAAGGTCCCTTCCAAAGGTCTATGATTCCATTTGCCTTCATCCTACCAGGAAGAGGGTGCTTTGAGCCTAGATTTGATCTTCACTGGGAAGATCCCTGTCTAATTTTACTATCCATTTCTCATTCCTGGAGGGTTTCCTAACTTTTCTGCCCTACTCCACCCTTGTCAATTTTCATACCTGGGGGGTGCCACACGCATCTGGGTGAGACTGTTCTGGCTCTATCTAATACATGTATGAGCAGATGTCCACAGGGGTCAGCCTCTGCAAGGCTGTCCCTTGTGATGCCTGGAAATTTGTACTTCTATTGTCTGGGCTGTCATGTCATTTTTAGAGGCTTCTCTCAGAGAACACATCAGTGTCTTTTAATTGCTTGTTGGTATGCCTCTTGGTGAGGTAGTCCTGAGAGACCAGTGTGTTTTCCCATCTAGCTCTGTATACCTGTGCTAGAGACACTGATGGGCACATTGTACCTCACAGGCACCCAGTGTGTGCTTCTTGAATGAATAAGCCAATCAATAAATCAAATATTCTATTTTAACTTATTCTCTTTAACCTGCTTTAGGATTTTGCAAACTGAGAAAGGCCATGCTCTAAAACAGTACATGAAGAGGCAGCCAAGGTGCTCAGTCAGGAAAATTAACTATCACACCCATATGCTAGATAAGTGAGTGGCCCTTTGCTCCCCAGCTACTTGTCTATTTAAGGGCTCTCTCTGTCTCCCTCCAAGTTAGGAGCACAGGAAAAAATTTTTTTCCAAGACTCGCTTGAGAGAAGCTGTAGGATTCAAAACACACCTGGGAAATTCAGACACGTTCTCAATAATAAAAGCTGTAATCAAGGAAGAAACCCTTACTTAAGCAAATAATTCGCCTTGGGAGTAAAAGGCTGAACACGATGTTCTTCACATGCAGGTACTTTAGCTGGCATTTCATCTTCTGTCTGAACAGACCTTGCTGAACAAATATCAAAAGTAAAATATTTACACTACACCCAATCCCACTAGGGATGGCCTTTCAGGCAGTGGGGTACACCTAAAACATATGAAATCAAATCTGTTGAGAGAGAGACAGAAAGGAGAAAGAAGAGGGGATAGAAGGAGAAAGGGAGGGAGAGATTAAAATCAAAGCACTATTAAAAGGCTAATCAATCTTACCAGAATCTTCTCCCAGTAAAGGTGGCAGTAACAGGGATGAATTTCATCTTATCTCTGCAGTTATAGGGATAACTTGCCATGATAGGATTGGATTCTGTTATGTGATGTGTGGTCACCAACTTTGGAGAAAGAACAAGTTATGAGACATTATATGTTTGCACTAGATAAACAATAGCCAGACAACTGTATAGCACAAGTATATATAGTTTCAGGTTTGGAATTTGATAGATTTCAAATAATCATGAAAAAATGATGGAACCAAGAGGCCCAGTATATAAGTCATATGATATAAATAAAGACTTACTGTGTGGAAAGGGAAGAGCAGTGCAGACAGGAGATGGGAGTGAAACAGACAGAGGAATCAGCAGCTAATCTATATAGAAGAATGTGGACCCTTTCCCAAGAGTCAGAGGAGTAATAATAAAGCAGAGTGAGGCAGTGTGGACTGTGATATGCAGACAATATAATAATATAATATAAAATAAAATGATATAAAACACCGAGTAATAATAAAGCCAAGTGAGGGAGTATGGACTGTGATTTGTGGACAACTTATCTGCTTCTTTCCAGAGACAAGCAGAGGTCTATACTACTGACCTTACCAACAAGCGCATTCATGATGTCAGACAATACATAAAGAGAGTAGAGAACTGACTCTACAGAACCATCAGTTTCCTACAGCACCTCCCTTCCATGACGCTACTCACCTGTCCACTCATTCTCAATGCTATGGTGACATCTTTGGGCCCCCTTCTCTAGGGGCACACATCCCCTGAGACACCCCACCCAGTCATGTGGATTTAGACCTCAAAGAACCACAGAACCTGAGGACATCTACATATATATCCTCTAGACTTCCCTCTCTGTCACCTGACCGCTGCACATGAAAACCCATGTGCTTTTCTTATCTCTACTAGAATGGCTAAAAGAGGTTAAAAATATAATGTGTTATCATCAGAGTTCTTTGCTATTATTGACCCACAAAAACCTTTCCTAAATTAATCTGAGAAAATACCTTTTCTACCCATTTTTAAGCCAAATGTATGTTGGCAACGTTTTCTCCACCCATACCCACCCAATCCCTCTCTCCCTGATCTCTTTCTTTTTTGCAAGCCATATGTCATCTATTGGCAGATTATGGCATTTATTTCTTAGAGTCAAACAAATGTCTTCTCCACCTTCACAGCAACCATTCCAACTTTAATCATTATTGGGATTCACATGCCTAAACTTCTGACTGCTCCTTCCTTCTGTTCTTGTTCCCTAAAGTTCACTCCCCTTATTGCAGCCAATATAATCTCTTTTAAAGACTTTAAATGGTAGACATTTAATAAATGTTTCTTAAATAAGGTATGAGAAGAAAAGTAGGTGGGCAGAACTTCCCCGGTGTTATCACTGTGAGTGAATCAGTATCATTCCCCAGGATAATTCCAGGGTGTGATTATTCCCCTGGACATCCTGTATGCCCACTACACTTGCCATAGTCCTCAGAACCACCTTCTATGAGGACCTGAGTTTAATCCCCTGTGCCACATGACAAACTTGAGTGCAGTGGTGAAGGGAACAGAGGTTATATGGGCTAGTTCGCATTTAGATAATATAGCACTAATATGGACCTTTGGCATGGACCAAGAAGGCTACAGCTGGACATCCAGTAGAGATGAGTGATGAGGCAGCCAAAAATAGCTGACAACGGATGTTGAGGAGCCCTAAAATAAGCAGTAATGGGATATGTTAAAAATAGCTATTTTCTAGCACTTTTTACATAATTCTGTATAAATATGGCCTTGATGTCATAGGCAAGCACCTTTACCTTTTGGTTTCACCAGTATGCCTGTGTATGTCTATAGATCTGTCTGCATACTTCTGTGAAGCCTGTGTGCTGGTCTGCACCTGTGCATATGCCCACCTGTGTGCAGCCTGTGTGGGCTGTCATGTGCCTGCTAGAGTCTGCCTGCTTAACAATCTGTGTGCTGGTGAATGGAGTATATCTTCTCTGTCTATTACTTTTCTAATTTTCCATCTCTTTGCCTCCTGCCATCCTTTTCAGTTCCTGGCACTGCAGCTTGGACCTCAAAAAAGAGCATGAACTTATAATTTCAATGATAGGAGGCAGAAATAGGAAGAACACTGGGAATTACTAGCTAGCCATCTAGCTGAATCCACAGCTCCAAATTTAGTGAGAAAGCCTATCTCAAAACCCAAAGTATATCTTTAACATTGACCTCTGGCCTCCATACACATATGTGTAAATGTGCACACACATACAAAGTACATTTTCTTTCCATGCCCTCTCAACTTCTCCATCTTTACTCACAGAAGATTATTTTTGAATCATGCAAATGCATGCAACCTGAACTTTGGGAAATGAGGGTGGCTGACCAGGCTGCACATTGGACACCAAATGCAGCTCAGTACAGCTGGACACTTATCTGACTCATAGTTTAACAGAAAGCAAAGGCAGCTCTAGACTTGGGGGCCATTACCACCACCTCCCAACTGGAGCGTGAGGATCAGGGGTCACATTCAAAGCTGCATTAAAGCCATTAAGCAGAGGCAGGAGGGGTAGATGAGGTGGCTGTGTTTGCTGGCTTGCGATGAGTGCTAGCGTAGGGTTCTGAAGTGCCCCTAAGGACTCCAGATTCTGAATAATGTAATGGTGTGCTCTTCACTGTACCATCACTCCATTATGCTATTACTCAGCCCATAATGCCAGCACTTTAGGTATTAAGGTCTGTGCCTTACAGGGGAAGAAACTGAGGCTCAATCGGAAAAGTAACACGACAAACATTGCAGGGCCATGCCGTTTCCTGACAAACTCAGAGTGTGTTTTAACATGAGCAGACAGTGACATCACTTCACATCTCTCTCCTAAAAGGAATCCCAGCAAGGTTGGTTGTTAAGATGAAAAGCCAAGAGGAGCTTTTCCTGTTTCCCTGTCAAGAAAGCACCCTGGTTTGTGTGAGTATCAGAGGACTCTGAGTTTCTCTATCCTTCACTCCTCAGTGTGCTCACTTTCCACTGTAACACTTCCAGGAGGACCTACAGCTTGCCTTCTGTCCCAAGTCCTCACCTCACCAGAACTGATATAGGTTTGTGGACTGGGTGTCCTTGCTGCAGGGACAACCTCACTTTCACACTCCTAACCCTCCAACCCTCTGGGGAGTAATTGCTGATTAAATGCAGCTCTTCCCACCCACAATCCAATCTGAGGCCTGAGGTGTTGTCAGGAGGCCGGCCGTCATCTGCAGAGCTCTCTGCCTTGTGTAACTGTGCAGACAGGGGAAAATGACAGTGTTCATCATTTCCTCTAAACGATGCTGTGCTGATTCAGCCAGTTTCAACCCCAGAGCAAAGCAACAGAGAAAAAGAGGGGGGAAATAACCAGAATAGAAGAGCGAACACTTATCAACTGTTTGGAGGTATTGTTATGGGTGGTCTCTTTCAAAAAAGTCCTTGTTATCTGCTCCAAGGACACACAGCTCTGCTGAAGAGCAGCTTACTAGGTTTGCCTGTTAGGTGTCCTACTTATTCTCACTAGGTGGACAGGGAACTTTCTTGGAAACAGCCTGTTTTTCCTAGCACTGACAACCACATGAAGAAACAGAAATATGCTGATTCTAGCTCAAAATGTAGCTACCAGCTTGGGCAAGCCACTTTCTATCTCAGAATCTCAGTTCTTCTTGTCCAGAACAAAGATAATCAAACCCTTTTAATGTGGGTATGAACATTTCACAAGCTACACAGCACCATACAAAGTACAGCACACAGTGGGATGTGGGCAAGTTTCTCCCCAAAACAGTAATTATTTGACATGTAGGAAATGAGAGCCCATGGGCAGGCTGGTGAAACTCAAAGCTTTCTAAAATTCATATTATATTTTACTTACTTATTCTGGGATGGATTCCCACACATGCCATAGAGCACATGTAGAACTCAGAGGACAATTTGCAGGGTAAAGTCTCTCTTTTTACCATGTGTATCACAGAGAGTGAACTCAGGATTTAAGGTTTGACAGCTAGTACCCTTTCCTATTAAGCTGTGTTGCTGGCCCCCAAATAACTTTTGTGAATAAAGGACTTCTAGAAGAGTGTTCCACTGTACATTACTTCTAAGAGGAAGGCCTGCCTTAGCAACCTTTTGCCAGCTGAAAAAAAAGATTATTGTCTGTACCTCTGCTCCCTGATAGTTCCGAAAACTCCCCACATTGCCCCCTAAAACTCATTAAATTCTCCTCTCACTTGCCCTCAAACCTCCAGGCTTTTATCAACAAAATTCTGCTTCTAAGAAATCACCCCCACTTTTTAATTCCTCCTAGAATACTATAAACTACATCAAGATGTGTATATTCCTGATCTGCCTTCTCTACATGATCTTTTAATTTAAAAAAAGCTAATTAAGCTGTGTGAGTGAGTGCATGTGAGGTCCTTTCTAAGACTCAAAGTTTGTTTTGTCCAGACAGCAAAGCTAAAAACCAATTCCCATGTGAGACTCATCTCTGCTTCCCTCTGTGTTTCTGTTCAAACTATTCTTCTACACAGGGCCAGTTTTCCTTCTTTACCAACACTTCTCCTCTGTCAGGAGACAGGTATTTCATAGGTCCATTTGAAAACTTCTTTAGGAAGTTTGTCTTTACTCCAGCAGACAATTAAATCGTATATACTCAATCTAATAAGCTTACATAAACTATAGTCTCTTAAAATAAGACAAAAGTGATGTAGCCCATAAAAGGTCCTTTGTGGATCCCTTCTGAGGATTTGTCACCTACTTAGGACAAGGACCCTCTGATATATGCACACTAAGTAAGGATGGCAGTATCAAACCATACTCTACATTTATATATTTGTTTGCATGTATATGTGTGCTATATGTTTATGTGTTGTACATATGTGTGTATGTATACATTGTATGTGTATATGTGTATGGATATAGTTGTATTTATGTGTGCATGTGTATAATATACTATATACATTATGTATATGAAGATATATACATACATATCTATATAGAGAGAGAGAGGAAGAGAGAGAGAGAGAGAGAGAGAGAGAGAGAAACTCACTTGCCATAGTGTGTACGTTTTTTATTGCCTCACTGCCATGTCTTCAAATCTTCCAGCATGCCTGTCACTCATGTACCATTCTCTATCCTCCTAAGAATTCAATAAAATACTGAGAGAAAAATTTGTTTGTTTTGACGCTGTCCTCATTGGCTGGCATATAGTAGGGGATTACTACAAAATCGATGAATGAATCATGGTGAGAAGAAAGCTATTTTGTGACAACTTAGAAGCTAGAAGAATCCCAATGGTCACATAAGCAAGTGTGCTGCCCAAACTTGGAATCTCCTATACAGATCCCTGGAGAAGAGAGTAATAGCTTCCTCATAATCAGAAATGGATACAAGAAAACCCTTCTTACAAAATATCCCTTTTGTCTTTCAGATCCTCTTGCTGTTAGCCTGACTTCATTCAAACTGGTACAACATTCAAGCCACCCCCTTCTAACTTGGGATGATTCACAGATAATGTACAATTAGCCTGCAGCATGAGCAGTGAGAACTTTTCTTATTGGCATCTCTGAATACTTCTGGAGTCATTTGTTAAGTCCTATGCTTTCTATTTCCATGCCTCTGCTTGGTACCTAGGTCCTTTTTTCTGCCCAGTACTTATTGATAGGGATTTCAATAGGACCAGGTTAGCTAACTTCCAGATTCAGCTCTGATTTCCACATCTCTGATGAGGTCCTCCTCAGTCTATGCAAGTATGAGTTCCTCGGCCTCCTGTGGGGTGCAGCACTATTTCCTCTCCTCTGCCTGGTGAATTGGGGTATTGTTTACACAAGTATCTGGCTTCTCTAATGTAGACATGGGTCCAATTTGTTCTCTGAAGCCTCTCCCCTCCTGGGCATGCCCCTCTCCTTTCACTCCTAGAACTACCTCTTCCGTGTGTGGCCACAGAGTTTGGGTCCTTACTTTACTCTTCCCGGGGCCAGTGCAGCCAATTCCAGCCCAGTTTCTCTGTAGGATGCATATTACTTGAGACCATCAGCATCCCATTCTACAAAACACAAGACTCCAGTCCTCAATTCACCATACCCTGCTGAACTTCCTTAGTAACAAGATAGTAGGGACAGTGGGCTGGCTTCAGGTTTCTTGTATATGCATCTAACAACAAGCAGGGTATCCCTCACCATCAGATAATTATTCTTCATCACAGTGGAGTATGTTACATTTAGCAAAGCAGAAGTTGCCCTGGGGAAGGGCTAGAATATATACAGTCTGCTCTATAATTTAAAAAAATGAAATTTAAAAAAAATCCCACAACTTTTCCATTTCTGTGCTATTAAGACAAACATCCTTTTTCCTCGGTTACACACACAAGCTGATGGTGAATGCTTCTTCCCTCCAGAAATCATTTCTAAAAAGCAGACATTTAACATTTCCAATCTGTCTCTGAAGCCAAGATTAAATTACATTCTGTTTTGAAAGAATCAAAAACATACTTGTTAATATAATAAATGCCTTCCGTTAGTTTGAGAATTTGTCTTTGTTAGGTACATAATTCAAGAATTATCTATTATGGTTAAAAAGAGAAAAAAAAAAGAGAAAGAAAAGAAAAAACTCGAGCCACCTGGGTTTGTGCTAATATCTGTAAGTGATAAATCTTCGATTTCCTTCATTCTTCATTACTGGCAATGCACAGAGTGATCACTCTAAAATCAGAGTTTGTTTTCTACTGTCTGACAATTGTTCATCAGAATTTATGTATGAACATAAAGGCATTTTCTTGATTTTCATACTTTAGCTATCAGTCCAGTGGTGACAACCCATTTAAAATTCAGCAAGTTGAATGCTTAAGACATGGAGTTTGATAATGTATCCATCATTTGTACAAATAGGCTCTTTCCTCCTTCAGCTCTCTGTAAAGTCTTTTATAGACGGAAAGGACAGAGCAAAAATGCTTATTTGCCACTTATCTGGCAGGCCATTGGCATCCTATCTGACAGGGTGTAGTGGGAGTAGTGCACTGTCATCAGACATTCTGATGGTGTGGAACAAGGAGATAGCAGGCAGAGGGCATTCTGCACACAGACCCTGCCTACTCTGACTTTTGCTAATGGATCTTCCTGAGGGGTAGGGGTCAGGTAGAAAGTGCAGAGGTGAGGCAAATAGCAGGTAACAGCTTCCTGCTCCTCAGGGAAGGAATACATGTGAAAAAGAATCTTCACGAAAATGATTTTCTGACTTAAAATTCTTATACACAGCAACCTCCCAGGACTAATAAGAGAACCATGATAGGTGAGCCAGTGTTTCATTCTCTGTAACTCATAACTTCCTTAGGACTGTCTGTTGTGTTTATCAGCCATATTCTATCCAAGCCATACTGTATCCAGTCCTTTTACATCCATTTCACTTTGAGTCAGCCATCAAGTTGATGGTCATGACCCTTGTAGGAGGCTTTCAAGTTACTTGTAGAAACTGCTGAAATGAAAATACTTCATCATAGGAGCCAAACTTCCTGAACTTTGTGAGTTAATGATAAATCTCTTTGGAGTCAAGGTGGACTAAGGTCAGAGTGCAACAAGGTCTTATCTCCAGGCATGTGCACTTGGAATTACTATAACAAACACTAAGGATAATGAACTTATAAGGAGAAAAGATCTCTATATCTACACTACTGGAGGTCCAGCCCTTGACCAGGAATTCGTGCTTTTCAGGTCTTAACTGGGGTGTGATATGCCTCTGGTGGGAGCATGTGGCAGGACAAAACTGAGTCCTTCCCACCTAAATTTATAAGAACTAAACATGAGAGAAAAGACCAGAGTTCTATAATACTCTGAGGCTATACCACCAGTGCCCTAAAATAAGCCTCTCAGCCCCACCTCTTAAAGATCCTACTCTCCCCCCACCCCAGGATCATGCTCTAGACCAAACTTTCAGCACTCAGGACTTCACTGTGTCCTTAAAATCCTCACTGTAGCAGCATTCTTATATGCTTGCTCCTTTGAGATACACTGGTAAGTGGAAGGACCAGCTTTTGTTGGGACATCGTATTCTACTCAATGTATAGACTTGCTTTGTAAATATGTCTCTTAATGAGCCCAATCCTTCACTATTTAGGTGTAGTAGTGTGACATGAAAGGAACCTAGGTCCACTTTAGCTAATTCTCTGCCCCATGGGAACTGACCACTGTAGAGCTGGCAAAAACATAAGCACTTGAGACTGGCTCCTCGGGCTGTTTCTGAGAGTCTGTGTCATGTCTTCCTTTGGGATCACCCACAATTCCAGAATGCCTGAGTTTTCATTTCTTTCTCTGTCATTTGTGGCTGAGGTCAGAGGCAGTCCTCTGAATGACTCACTCCTTTTCCTGAAACAAATGCCAAAAAGCAACTACCAGACATATTTGGGTGGGCTCTTGTCAGCTGGATCCTCTGTCTACCAATTCCTGCTTTCTGCTCTTGAAATCTGGTAGGTTAATGCTATAAAGTTAATTTCCATTCATTCTAGGATTACCCTTGGGGCATCTAGCAGAATATTGAAACACAAACTTCTTTCAGAAATATATAAAACTGGCTTATAATAAAATAATTTAGAATGATAGATTAGATCTTAAAATATATGAACAGATTATATTATCATATGCATAGGAAACTTTACCTCTCTGGAATGGTCTGACTCTGTATCCAATTAAAGAAAATAAATGCTGTTATGAGTGACTTGCTTTTGATTTTTCACAATTCTAATTTGTAAGCACTTTCACATTGGTACCTCCTTACAATTTACTAAGTGCTTTGTTCTTAAAGAGCACTTAGCAGAAAGAGGTGCAAAAAAAATTGTAATTAGGCCAATAAATTTCCCTCTAAAACCTGAGCTTCCACAGGTCATTCTGCACTTCAGTTTTTGTGCTCCTGTTACTGACAACAAGTTGCCCACAAGCTGCTCCTGACGATGTCAACAGAAGCCTGGTATAGTTGTCTACTGCTAAAGTGTGGCTTAGGGCTCTAACAGACCTCAGACTGCATTATCAGAGCTCATTCATGAGCAAGAACAAAGATAGAACAGCCCATACAGAGCAAGAAGTTTAGATTCCCACCAGATATGTGGTCTTAGTTTCTGGTGGCACCAACTAGCATAACCCCCAGTAGAATAATGTGACCAGAATTTTTTTCCCTCTGCTTTAGAAAGTAGGCCAATAACCTTGGCTATGACCAATCCCTTGTCTAAACACTTTCCAACCATCTGCAGGGAACAACCATATAATTTATCTCCAAACCACACTGTTCTGACAGTAAGGAAAGTGGGTGCAAACAGAATCCCTCTTGGGCATAACGGGGTGAAGACACCCTAGGTCCGGAGCCACCCACCTCCAGAGCAGAAAGAAACAAGGCTATAAACTAATTGCAAAGCATGGACCGAGTCCATACCCTCAGTAAACATCTCCACATTGCTTCTCCCTAACAACCAGCAGTTAGAGCCTTCTCACTGCCACAGAGAGAGGGGATATTTGATATCCTATGTATTTTGTCCTCCAAGCAGTTGGTGTGGCAAGGCATCAAAGTGTGTGGGCTCCAAAGCCAGACTGCCTGGGTTTATAAATTCACTGCCTGTTTACTAGCAGGATGATCAACATTTTCATTGTGTCTGTCTATCTGCCAGTCTGTCTGTGTATCTGTCTGCATCTGTATGTCTGTGTCTTGTGTCTAAAGCCTCTCTTACCTGCAATGTATAGAAGTTCTCTTCATGTTCAGCTTTCAATTAGTTGAACCCTTGGCCAGAAGCTCTTCCCACTGAGGTGTCTGTGTGACTTAGAAAAACTTAATCTCTCTTTGCTTCAGTTTCTTTATCTATGAAATGGGATTAATGTACAGTGACCTTACTGGAACTTTGCAAGTCTCAGTTATTTATGCAAACTCCTGCTTATATTCCTTAACATACAGAAAGTAAATCCTGTAACTGGTCGCTGTCAGTATCATACTTCAAACTGGCCAGGGGAAATCAAAGAATTAGAGAAATCCTGACTCCATCACTTGGCCAAAGGCATCCTAGGAATGTTGGGATTCTTTAATTGAACAAGAATGAGTTATATATGACAAAAATTATTTTCTTTTTCTATTTAGTAGGGAAATTTCTCAAGTTTACAGCTCAGAAGCAACTTGCACCCACTCCACTTACACAGCAGGGAGCAGATTTTCTATGTACAACAGTATTGGTCTGCAATCTCTGGTTTATTACTACCTCTTTCCCACAAGCTTATGGGACTTGCAGGCATGCTAATTACTTTACAGCCTAGCTGCTTCAAGCCTACTGAAAGAGTAAATGAGAACTAGCCTCCAAGTTTACAGGGCGCACACCTGAAGAAAGTTCTTGATGTGTAAAATGAGGAGGCTGGCCTGGCTTGATGACCTCTAATGGGCTCACCAGCACTAACTTTCTATGCATCTGTGATTTGGAGGTGCCCCTGGATTACTAGTGAGCCAGAGGGTGAGAGCTATGTGCATTTCTCATGCATAATGGGCTGGAGAGAAGCAATTGGTGGGAATTAAAGTCTCAAGTCTCCAGCACTGCCGTTTGTCCTTGCTGCTTATCTAGAGGCCGAAGGTCTTGCTTCACTGGAGTTTTAAATATTGATCTCAGCCCTAAACCTCCTTCAGGCTTTCTAAAGAGTCACTTTTCTGAGAATAGAACAAGGTGGGAAGAGGACAAAGAATAGTGGACTATTTCAATACAGGCAAAGGACTTTCTGAGTCCAACTGGCTTGTTCAAAGTTCTTCTGCTGCTGTCTGCTGGGTTCTATTGCTGCTGGGCTGAAAACTGTAAAAGCACTTCACTTGCAAAGTTCCACTGTGTGTGAAGTTTCATTCTACCAGCTTTCAGGAGGCATCAAGTTACTATAACACTTCAATAGCCTGGATCATGAGCTAAAATCACCAAGAATCACAGATCCCAGAAGCAGGAAATGAGTTTTTTCCTGTCCAGCCTAGAAAGTACAGATTTTGGGTAGATGGAGGCAGGAAGGTATATCTGGATTTACTACAATACAAATTAACAATTTCCTACATATCCTATTCTGCATGAAACTTACCAAAAGAGAGGTTTCACCTAGACCCATGAGACCCAGTGCAATTCCTCTTGCTGTTAGGTTTTCACTGCCTGTCATCCATGTTGTTATCTCCAGTTTTACAATGGCATGTTCAACAGAAACCTTCCAAAATATCCTTCAACCAGGTGCTAAGAGAGTTATCTGACACCATCAAACCTAGTTGTCACATTCCTGACTTTGCTCTGAGAACATTAAACCCAAGGTTTGTGTGTAATTTAGGGAAGTTGACCCTGGATACATGTGACCAGATACTTAAAAAGCAGTATCACAGATCCCTAAGGACAGAGGTCACAGTGAACCATGTGTCCTGAACTCAAATCTGTCACACTGGCTGTTATGCCTGAATATATTTTCAGCTTGTCAGTTCTTCCTTCCTTCAATATGTTCTACCTTGGGTTATTGTGGAAATAAGATTGTGAATTTCCACCCATGAATAGCACACTCATGCATGTACACACACACACACACACACACACACACACACACACACACACACAAGTTTTACTCTTCTTCAACAAGAAAAGGTGTCAGATCTGCAGGAAAGACAACTATTCAAAAGATTCCTTCAGCACCTAAGAGATTTATCCCTTTAGTAACTCAAGTTCAAAAATGTCTTTGGTGCCACAAAGGGAAATGGCTAATAGATGGGTGAAAATTTCATGATCTTAATGAAGAAGAAGATAGAATGACAGTGAGTACAGAGAGCAGTGGTGAGGACACAGCAAGAAGGGCAAGTGGCCTAACAGAGCTGCTCAGAGACACAGGAAAATCACCTTGTTTCAGGGTGGCTTTTCCTGTGACTGGTGGTTCTCATTAGTTACCAGAAGCTCTATGACCACTCCTGTTCCTGTTCCTATTCCCCTGCCAGCATACTGCATATTTCCATGACCCCTGGGGCTCCTGAGAGGTCAGAAAAAAATGAGTTATAACGACATAGGTTTTCTGTGATTCTGTGGCCACCTACCCCAGTAGGAAGTCCTAGACATTCTGAAGTCTCAGAAACAGTCTAAGGTGGACCCATGAACTAATCCTTACCATAGTGAGATACCATCTACTCTCTAGTTGGGGAAGGATTCCCTCTGACATGGTGAAATTTGATTATTGCTCTTGGCAGTTCCAAAGTGTTAGGAGTTACACTAAAGGTACAGTTTACCACTTAGGAAGAGATACGTTCCCTGAAAAGTTCTTAAGGCCCTGGTGCCCATCTACTGTGTTTCTCCTGATCCTCTGCATTTGTATCTCCTCTCTATGGAGAGAGTGGCACCTGGATATACAAAGTGATTTGAACATTCCTACATGGGTGTTGTAGTCAACATTCTGTTAAACAATATAAGACCAGCTTAAAAAGAGAAAGTATTTATTTTAACACATAGCTTCAATCTGTGGTCACTTACCCCATCATTTCTAGTCTGTGACTAGGTAAAAACATATAGTTCAGTAAAAACTACTACCCATGGCATCCAGGAGAGGCAGAAATGAAAAATGCCAGGATCTATCTCTCAAAACACTTTCTGGAACATGCTCCTGCTGACCTCCAGTTATGCTATACCTGCTAAAAATTCAACTACCCTCCCAAAAAACATCAGCTAATGAGCTTGAAGCAAGCTCCATGCATATGAGAGACATTGCAGAACCAGATCATTAATAGGGAATAGACTCACAATCATAACATATTCATTGGAAAATTAAGAATATGTGAAGAAAGACACTTACTTCATCATGTCCCTGTCTTCTCAACTCACTCAACTCTTGGTTGCCTTGTATACTTCCTTCTAGAGGATATATATATATATAGATATATAAATATAAATGGTGATAATTGTCTACCACCTGTATTTTACTCCAGGATAGATCATCGATGTCTTAGTTTCCAAGCATTGCCATAGCAAAGTACTAAAAACTGTATAGTACGAGCAATGGAAATTTATTCACAAACAGTTTTAGAGGTGCAGAGCCAGAAATCAAGTAGGGCTGTGTTTTCCCTGAGGCTCTGAGAAAGATACTTCTTGACTCTTCTGGCTTCTTGAGTTTGTCAACAACTTTTGGCATTCTCATCTCACATACAGTCACAGGCTATCTTTTCTCTGTCTATCCTTTAATCATCTGTCTCAGTGTCTGAATTTTCACCCTTTTTTTTTTTAAAGCTACCAGTCAGGGACACTGGGTTAGAGTCTAACCTCACTGGCTTACCTTATCTTGACAGTCCTGGCTTATAAGACTTTGTCTGTGTAAACCACCCTACCTCCAAATAAAGTCTGCATTAGTTCCTTTCTCTACCACAACCAAACTAACTTAGTGGCCATGGTTTTAGATGGATTGTTCCATGCTTTTTGGGCTCTATGTACTTGGGCAGATTATCACGGCAGTGGGAATGTGTGGCAAAGAAGTTTCATCACCTTAGTGTAGACAAGAATTAGAAGTGGAGTGATAGCCAAGCAATGGTGGTGCATGCCTTTAATCCCAGCACTTGGGAAACAGAGGCAGGCAGATTTCTGAGTTAGAGGCCAGTCTGGTCTACAAAGTGAGTTCCAAGACAACCAGGGCTATTCAGAGAAACCCTGTCTCAAAAAAAAAAAAGTGGAAGAAGAAACCAAGGAAGATACTGCCCAAGACCCAAGTCCAGTGAGGTCCTATCTCCTGAAGTTGTCAGACCCACTTAAAATAGCACCACTAAATGAAGATCAAGTGTATCACAAATGAGCTGATCATATGAGACATTTCATACTCAAACCACAATAGGACATACTAGCAATATCAATCAATCAACAACAATAGCAAAAAATAATAATGCACCATGCTGAATATACTTCAGTTTCTTCACAGCTAAATAATACCCCAAAGCTTTATTCTCTGACTTGACCACACATCAAGTGATATGAATTTAGTATTGTCCAGTTTTACCTACCTAAGTACTGTAATAACATTTCTTAGAGGGTGGGGAAATGATTCCTTCAGTAAGTAAAGTAGTTAATGCTCAGGCATGAGAATCTGAGTGTGGATCCCACTACCACTTATAAAAATCCATGTGCGGTGGTGCTCACCTGGAATCTTAGCATCCAAAAGATGGAGATAGGTAGATACCATAGGTCTGCTGGCTAGCTAGTCTAGACAACCTATGAGTTCTAGATTCAGTGGGAAAACCTATCTTTAGATTTAAAATGTAGAATGATAGAGAAAGACACCCTATGCAGTCCCTGCCTACATATACACACAAGTAAATATGCATGCATATAGCACACACACAATATCATAATCCTGTTGCCCACATGGCTACTTACATATTTTCTGAAGTATTTTTAAGGCTGGTGCTAATCAGAATTATAGAGCCTACTCAAACTTTGTATGTTGGAATCTAATATACAACTTAATCCTCAGAAGCTGCTCCTTTAGAAAAATGGTAAGCCAAGAAGGCAAAGCCCTGATTTCAGTCTTCTTACAAAACAATTCAAGAGAACACCCTGGTCCCTTTTGCCTCCTTCACCAAATGAGGACACATTCTATCACTCTCATTACATGAGGGAACAATAAAGGGTTTCCTCTCTAAGGAAGAGTACTAAACCTCCCCCAAACACCATATCTGCTATTATTTCATCTTGAACTTAGCCTCCAGACTTTGAACAATGAATTTTTGTTGTTTATAAATTGCCTGATCTAAGGAATTCTGTTGCAGCAGCCCAAAAAGACTAAGAAAGATTGACTCTAAGATGTAGGGAATATGGGTCAAAGGATATATAGATCTTAAATTTGATAGATGTTATAAAGTCTCATAAAATTATATTCATTTTTATACCCACCAGTTGTATACAAAAGTAGTGCCTTTTCTGCCTGTCTCCATTAAAATTAGGTGCCTTTTAATACTTCATATTCATGCCAAATTCATGAGAAAAGAGGAAAATTTTATGTTTCGGAGGTATCTCTCTATTCTCTTCTGAAGTTGAACATAATCTGTTTATAATCTATTTAATTTTTTTACTTTGATCACTTAATTACCCAACAAAAGTTAAAGAACAACCACAAAGTCCCAGTTAGAACACTCTGGCTTAAATGTTTTTTTTTTTTTTTTTTTTAAACTGGTTTTGATGTGTCTAAGTTTGCTTTTTTTTCCTCCTGTGGTAAACAACATAACCAAAAGCAACTTCGAAAGAACTCATTTGGTTTCTTTGTCCTGATCACACACAGTCCATCACTGAGAGAAGTCAGGGCAAGAATCATGAAGGAAAACTGCTTTCTGGATCACTCAGAGGTCCAAGCTTAGCAAACTTTCCTATACAGTCCAGTCCCTTCTGCTTAGGGGTGTTTTGCCCACAGTGAACTGGGCCATCTTAAATAAACTAGCAATCAAGAAAATACTCTATAGTCATGCCCAGATACCAATATAATCAAGTCAAACCTCTTAATTGAGACCCCTTCAGATAATTCTGGGCTGTGTCAAACTGACAGCTGAGGCTACCTAAGAAAGCATCTTTTTTTTTTTTTTAAGTTTTATTGCATTATGATGAGAAAAGTTACATGATTTCAGTTTATCTGAATTTGTTAACATTTAAAAACATATTTTAAGTAAATAGAATTAGATCAAGAACACATTCTTGTTTCCCTTTTGTACTCCAACTCCTTCCAGAAACCCCCCCTTCAATAACTACAATATATTTTTGTCATATTCCTTAAAATTTATAAAATATTATGCCAATAAAAATAAGTATTATAAAAGTTGTTTGATATAAAACAACAATTTAACAGTCTTACATAGATGCTTGTCTGCAGCAATAGTGAAAATAATTTTTTCTCCATATAATTTTTAAATAACTCCAAACATATTAACTTTTTATTTCAAAATAATATATCACTATTATTATTTTCTTAAATGTTCATAAGTATATAAAGTCTTTTTGTTTGTTTGTTTTGTGTTTAGTAGAGTTTAAAATCTTGTCTCTTATTGTGGTACAAGCCCAAAATAAGAACAATTTTTAGACATTGGATTTCATTGTAATAAGGCTGTACTTCAATAACCCTCACATCACCAAAAGATTTTACTTCCATCGTAGCTAAGCTGAGAGTTGATAGTTCTGCTGCACCAAGAAATGAATTGTAGGCATGCTTTTTGG
>JADRCC010574560.1:0-21220 GCA_019843855.1 Hylomyscus alleni | reverse complement strand
TTTTTTTTTTTTTTTTTTAGATTTTATTTATTTATTATATGTAAGTACACTGTAGCTGTCTTCAGACACCCCAGAAGAAGGCATCAGATCTCATTACAGATGGTTGTCAGCCACCATGTGGTTGCTGGGATTTGAACTCAGGACCTCTGGAAGAGCAGTCGGTGCTCTTAACCACTGAGCCATCTCTCCAGCCCCTTTGCCTTTTTTTTTAAGCTGACTAAAAAAAAAAAAGTTTCCTTTTTTTTTTTTTTGCATTTTAGCATCTGAAATGTGGTAACTGCAAGCTTTGTTTCAGAAGACAGAAGGCCAAAAAAAGGGAAAGGCCAAGTCCAAGAGTTTGGAATGGTTGTCTGAGATTTATCAGAGTTTGCCTTCTGTGGTATTGCCTTTAGTTCCAGTGGCTTCTGAAGCTGTGAGAGTCATGATCAGTTTCAAGGCCTATCTGGGTAAATCTGAAGTAAGTCCAAGACTGCCTCAAAAAAACCAAAAACTGCCGGGCGGCGGTGGCGCACGCCTTTAATCCCAGCACTTGGGAGGCAGGCGGATTTCTTTGTTCGGGGCCAGCCTGGTCTATAGAGTGAGTACCGGACAGCCAGAGCTACACAGAGAAACCTTGTCTTGAAAAACAAAAACAAAAAAAAAAAAAAAAAAATTAAAAAAAAAGAAAGAAAAAGTTCCTCACAGGTGTGCTCAGCTGTTGTGCTTTAGTTAATTATGTATGTAATTGATACCAGGAATAGTCATCACACATGGGCTTTTCATTTTTCT
Source organism: Hylomyscus alleni (assembly GCA_019843855.1). Lineage (NCBI taxonomy): Eukaryota > Metazoa > Chordata > Mammalia > Rodentia > Muridae > Hylomyscus > Hylomyscus alleni. The sequence continues at coordinate 20,452 of JADRCC010574560.1, read as the reverse complement.
GGGTAAGAATTGTGTGTGTGATAATAGAGATTGGCAGACACACATGCACCCTGCACACTAGGCAAACAAAAAAAAAAGTCTAATTTTCTAAGATATAGATAGCTTTCCCAATCTTGGTTTCTTTAGTTTTGTTGTTCTGTTTTTTTTTTTTTTTTTTGATAATGTTATAGTCCAGGTTAGCCTCAAACTGTATAGCTGCAGATGATCTTGAACCACTTTTCTTGTTTCAGACACACATAAATGTGTGTGGGTCATAACCGGGCCAAATTTGGGTTTTCAGGAAGAGCCTCAAGTGCTCTTAACCTCTGAGCCACCTCACTAGCCCAGACCTGGAACTTCTGATTGCAGCTGTCTTTGTTTCCATAGTGATGGAATTACCACCATGCATGTTAGCACATCCACCTGGCTTGAACTGTTGGGGATTTAATCTACTGCTTGCATTCTCAGCTTCTGAGCTGCATGCCTAGTCTTCTTTCTCCCACCTTTTTTTTTTTTCTTCAAGACGGTTTCTCTTGTGTGGCCCTGGCTGTCCTGGAACTCACTCTGTAGACCAGGCTGGCCTTGAACTCAGAAATCTGCCTGCCTCTGCCTCCCAAGTGCTGGGATTAAAGGCGTGCGCCACCACCACCCGGCAAAGATAGTCTTTTAATACTAGGAAAACCCATATGCATGCGCACTGGTGCACACATTCACACACCCAGATCTTATATTCATGCTGGTGATTCAAATTCAGGTTCTCAGGAATGAATAGAAAACAGTTGGGATAGAGAGGGTTTTTTTTTTTTTTTTGGTTTTGGTGGGTGTTTTTTTTTTTTTCTTTGAGACCGTTTCAGTTTGTAGCTTTGACTGTCCTGGTACTCATTGTGTAGATCAGGCTAACCTTAAACCTAGAGCTCTATTTGTCTTTTCCTCCCAGGTACTAGGAATAAAGGCATATGTTACCAAGACTGACTACAGCAAGCACTCTTAATAAATGAACCATTTTTCCAGCCTCTAAACAATTTTTGCTGTGGGTTTTAAGCAATAATAGAATCTTTAAGATATAGTAGCCATTTTATCACTTCCTCTCATTGCAGAGTTAGACCCTGACTGTAAATTGGAGAAGCCAGTGGTACTGCTGGTGTTTTTCGGAGGCAGTTCAAGTTGAATTATTGATTCTACTAAGGTAAATGCTTGGTGGTAAAAGAATCTTAATGACCACACTCATTTTAAGAAACATTTATGTTCCAGTCAAGCCAGGGCTTTATAGTGAGTCCCTGTCTCAAAACACACACACACCAGTTATGTTGAATTTTTTATCTGGAGGCATTAAATCCATAGGATTTCTAAGTCTCAATTCTATGTTGTAATGTGTATGTGTATGTACACGTGTCTACAGAGGCCAGGAGAAGGCATGGGGTATCTCCTGTCTTACTCTGATCTATTCCTACGAAGCAGAGTCTCTGAATGTGGAGCTGTTATTTTCCCACTAGGCCCCAAAGATTCTTTTGTCATCTTCTCCCCACACTGAGCATCTTGGTAAGATGCTCAGCTTAATACTGGTGCTGGGATCTGAACTCTGGCCCTCATGATTTTCGCAAGTGCTCTTAACCACTAAGACATCTCTGTAGCCCCTAGGTTATATAGCTATTGTTTGTTTTGAGACAGTGTTACACTGTGAGGCCCTGGTTTACTTAGAACTTCTTTGTAGACCAGTCTGTCCTCAAATTCCTGGGTGCTGGAATTAAAGGCATAAACCACCATGCCTACTCCTGGAATTTAAGAAATCTTTGATTAGGTTTATAATGATAATCTGAGTTCTTGAGAAATGAAAGTAGGAGAGTTACATAGTGAGTTTTAGGACAGCTTGATTTAGAGACCCAATCTCCTCTCCCCCAAAATGAGAAAAGGAAAAATTGATGTGAAGGTGTGGTTTATATATACCTGTAATTGTAGCACCCAGAAGGATGAGGCAGAATGACTAAATTCTGGGGTCAGTTTGGGTTACAGACTATAACCACTCACCATCCACCAACCCAGCCCACTCTCAAAAAAAAGATGGGAGGGGAAACTTTATTTTATTAACTAGAACTAGGAAACTAAATCTACAAGCCCAGATTGGTTTTTGTTTTCTCCTGACTTCTTTGTAGTCCAAGCTGGCCTTAAACTCTATCTTCCAGCTTTAATATGTTTGTTTGTTTGTGGTGTTTTTTTTTTTGTTTTTTGTTTTTGGTTTTTCGAGACAGAGTTTCTCTGTATATCCCTGGCTGTCCTGGAACTCACTCTGTAGACCAGGCTGGCCTCGAACTCAGAAATCCGACTGCCTCTGCCTCCCAAGTGCTAGGGTTAAAGGCGTGCACCACCACTGCCTGGCACACTGAATTTTTTTTAAATGGCTAATATAACAATTTGCTGCCAAGTTAGTGTAGTAATGAAAATTGGAAAGATACCATAGGCCATTAGTTAAATCTGAAAAGCTCAATTTTTTTAGAAGTGAGGAACTATTCCCCATGGTAATGCATACTCATTTAAAATGCATACTGAAATTGCCATCACTCTCTGAGGGACATAGAGAGAAGCCTCTGGGGTGAGTCAAAAATTGTCTAAACTACCAGCTCTGTAGTTCATTCTGTTTCCCTACTGATGAAAAATTAATTGCATAGATAATCCTATCATTGTAGACCCTTTATTTTTGAGTAAATTCTCTGGAGAAGATATCACAAGTTGCTTACACTGGAGATATTATTATAAGGGAAGTTTTAAATGAATGGCCCTAGGCTTGCTGTTGATTTCTGTTCACCCACAACAGCATCAGACCCCCCCCCCCTTTTTTTCCTTCGGCTTTTGGTTTTTTGACACAGGGTTTCTCTGTGTAGCCCTGGCTGTCCTGGAACTCACTCTGTAGACCAGGCTGGCCTCGAAATCCACCAGCCTCTGCCTCCCAGCTTTTGGCTTTTTGAGACAGAGTTTCTTATGGGTAGCCCTGGCTGTCCTAGAAATTTCTTTGTAGACCAGGATAACCTTGAACTTACAGAGATCCATCTACCTTCCAAGTGCTGGGATTCACAGTGTGGGCCACTGCTGCCATCAATGTTTTTGGCCGGTCTCAGTAATAGAGGTCTTTTCTTTTAGTATATTTCTTCAGTGTAATACTAGCCAGTTTAGCTAATAAAGATAGCAGTTTACTTTGTATAAGAAGATATATGGAGCTGGGCGGTGGTGGAGCATGCCTGCCTTTAATCCCAGCACTTGGGAGGCAGAGGCAGATGGATTTCTGAGTTCGAGGCCAGCCTGGTCTACAGAGTTCCAGGACAACCAGGGCTATACAGAGAAACCCTGTCTCGAAAAACAAAAACAACAAAAAAATATATTATTATATATTTTTTATATTATATTAAAATTTTATATTATATTTATATTATATATTTATATCACTTATATAAAATATATAAGTGATATAAATATCACTTATTACTTAAACAAGTAAATCACAATAAAAATTAGATCTCCCTGGGCGGTGGTGGCACACACCTTTAATCCCAGCACTTGGGAGGTGGAGATAGGTGGATTTCTGGGTTCGAAGCCAGCCTGGTCTACAGAGTGAGTTCCAGGATAGCCAGGGCTATACTGAGAAACCCTGACTCGGAAAAAAAAATTAGATCTCTGAAATTTGAGGAAGTTTCTAAATATGCCCTCTAGCCACTCTAGAACAAAACAATTTAAAAGATATTGGGTGCCAGGGACTGGAGAGATGGCTCCTCAGTGAAGAAGGTACTGTTCTGGGGTGCAGAGATGACTGGGTTAGAGCTTCTGTCACCCTTGTAGGGAACCTGGGTTGGATTCCTAGCACCCACTTGGTGGCTCACTGCCATCTGTAACTCTAGTTCCAGGGAACCCAATGCCTTCTTCTGACCTTGGCCTCCACAAGCACTAGGCATGCACATGGTGCACAGACATATATGTAGGCAAAACCCCCACACATACAGAAAAATTAATGAAAAAAGAAAAACAACTTATTGCTCTTGTATATAAGATTCTGGGTCCAGTTCCCAATACCCACATACCAACTCATAACCATATATAACTTCAGTTTTAGGGAATCTTACGCCTTTTGGCATCCAGGGACACCAAGCATTCATTGGATGCATAAACATACACAAAGGCAAAACAAATACACTAAAAAAATGTATTATGTGGGTACCTATTTTATTTAAATTGAACTGACTAACTTGTATGTCATTTACTATTTCTTTTGGATGGAGCAAGAAACAATCATTCTCAGCTTTCTTTGATTTTAAACAAAGGTTTCTGAGGCTAAGAGTCAGGTCCTCGTGCTTGAAAGACAAAAGCTTAAGAATATGTTATCTTCTATGAAAGAAAAGTGGGCAAACTCAGAGTGGTGGTAACTCTATAAGAGATGCTGGGAATTTTTTTTTTCCTGGTTTTTCGAGATAGGGTTTCTCTGTGTAGCCCTGGATGTCCTGGAACTCACTCTGTAGACCAGGCTGGCCTCAAGAATATGTTTTTGTTTTAACCCCAACTGTGGGAATATGGCACTGCTTTGTAGCAGCTGACTGTGATCTGCCTTGTACTCTAGCAAAGGCATGGCTTTGCCAGCTGTAGGCAGATGGTTTCTGTGATTGTGTGATATTTGGAATTCTGGGGATTTTTCACAGGGTATATAAATGCAAGTGGTGGTGGGGTTGCAGTTTGTTAGTTGTGTTCAAAGAAGAAACAAAATAAGGAAAATTAGATTCAAGGATCTCTCTCCTATCCTTTCTTTTCCTATCTAGTGATAGGAGGTAGAACAGCAAAGACCAGCCAGCTTCAGTGTTTTGTCTGTCTGTTCTTTCTTTCCTTTTTTTGAGACAGGGTCTCATACCCTGGCTGTTTGTAGCTAAACAAGAGGTCAGAGTAACATCAGTGGATGGCTGAATGGCTGGTACTTGGGCTTAAGCTCACATTCCTCAGAATACAGATATCTACCTGCATCTGCTTCCCAAGTACTGGGGCTAAAGTCATGTACCACCGTGGCACAGCTTGTAATTTTGTTTTTATAACATGTAGAGTTTTATTTATTTATTTACTTATTTTGGTTTTTCGAGACAGGGTTTCTCTGTGCCTGGCTGTCCTAGAACTTACTCTGTAGACCAGGCTGGCCTCGAACTTAGAAGTCTGCCTGCCTCTGCCTCCCAACTGCTGGGATGAAAGGCATGCACCACCACTGCTGGAGATATGTAGATTTTTTTTTTTTTTTAAAGTTGAAGCAGTAAAAAGAATGATGCCTTGAGGAAAGTCTTTAATGCAGGTGTGAAAATTATAAACTGTAAGATCCTAGAATTGAACACTTGTACATGATTTATAGTACAAAATAGCATCCATTTAATTGTAGACATGTCAGAAAGAGGTCTGTTACTTGAGTCGTGAGTAGAAGTGTGCCTCAAGTCTTTGAAGAGGTCCTGCGGTCCCTTGAGGAGCCGCAGCTGCTCCTGCTGTTTCCCCCTCTCCCCTCTTCCTTTTACCCTGGAGAGTAAGAGTACAGTCTCCCGAGAAATAAAGAAAATAGTAAACATGTTTAAAGTTTCACCTGAGCTCTGCTTTCTTGCCTCAACTACCCTGAGGCAAATAAGACAAATAGGAAGTGTTGTTTTAACTCTACGACTTGTGGAGTTTTCCCTTTTCTATCTTCATTTCTTCCCTTTATTTTTCGAGATAAGATCTCTGTTTTATAGACTTGCCCCGGAACGAGCAAAGTTTTGTGACCTTTACTTGATTTCTGATCCTCTTGCATGCATACACCACCATATTATTTGGTGCAGATTGAACCAGGGCCTTCCGTGTGTTAGGCAGCCGCACTACTGACTGACTTAGATAAACTGCAGCCATATCCCAGTTACCTTGCTGTTTTACAAGAATTTCTATGTACCGCCATTAGTGTGGCTATTCAAAGTTACCATGCTGGGATTGGGGATTTAGCTCAGTGGTAGTGCGCTTGCCTAGCAAGCACAAGGCCCTGGGTTCAATCCTCAGCTCTGGGAAAAAAAAAAAAAAGACAAAGTTCCCATACACTCCAGCACATTCATTAAATCATAAAAATATATTGGAGGCCAGGAGGATGCTGACTGTGAGAAGTGTTTGCTGTGTAGGCCTAGCCACCTAAGATGGCTCCCTAGAATCCACATAAAAGCCAGACACAATATGCAAGGTTTTTTAAATTTATTTTTTTTTCTTTAAGGATTTATTTATTTAATGTATGAGTACACCATTGGTCTCTTCAGACACACCAGAAGAAGGGCATCGGATCCCATTACAGATGGTTGTGAGTCACCATGTGGTTGCTGGATTTGAACTCAGTACCTCTGGAAGATTAGTCAGTGCTCTTAACCCACCTAGCCATCTCTCCAGCCCACCTCCCTTTTTTTTAAATATACTTTGTCTTTTTTTTTTTTTTGCAGTGGGTAGGTGACATAGGGTTTCATTTTGTAGCTGTGGCTGGTCTAGAGCTTGCTAGTAGACCAGGCTGGCCTCAAATTCACAAAGACATGTCTGTCTGTTTCCTTGGTGTGATGATTAAATGTATATACTACCATATTTGGCCTTCAGACTACTTAGTAAGTGTAACTCTTCTGAAGAATATGGAGACTAGCTGGTGCACACCTTTAATTCCAACCCAGAGTTGGAAGTCACAGTTTAGAACAGGCAAGGCTACACAAATTCTGTCTTGGAGAACAGAGAAGGGGGCAGGGGCGGAGAAAGACAGACAGAATATGGAGACCTGTAAGTCAGTAAGGCTGAGTCAATAAAATATTTGCCATAGAAGTGTGAGGCATTGAGTTCTTGGTTGCTAGAGAATGGCCTAGTCAGTGAAATTGTACTACTTGAGTAGGGGACCTGAGATAGATTCTCACCATTTTCATTGAGCAGCTTAACAACAGTCTGCTGTAATGCTAGGGGATGTCACATCCTTTACGGTCTATACAAAGAGTGGTTCATGTATGGCTGGTGGTAGAAACTGAATTTAAGGTCCTCTGTTAGAGCATCAGTGTTCTTTTTGTTTGTTTGTTTTTGTTTTTTCGAGACAGGGTTTCTCTGTATAGCCCTGATTGTCCTGGAGCTCACTTTGTAGACCAGGCTGGCCTCGAACTCAGAAATCCACCTACCTCTGCCTCCCAAGTGCTGGGATTAAAGGCGTGCGCCACCTGGCCTGAGCATCAGTATTCTTGACTAATGCATCTCTCTGGCCCCCAGTGTCTACACATGAAAAGGATAGAGTAAGGTTGTTTTGGATTTTGATTTGGAGTCTCAATATAGAGCTCTGATTGGCCTATAACTACATAGACCATTCTATTCTCCTGCTTTTCCTCCCAGATCCTGGGATTATTGATGTTCATGAACATAACTATGAACTGGCTATGAGTTGGCTTTTAATTATTGTATGTCTCCCCCTACTACTCCCAATGCTTAGAGAAATTGAGATTTGCAGAACTTGTGAGTTTGTTTGACTGTATCCTCTTATATTAGGTGTAAACTCTTCCAAGATGTCAAAAACAAACAAATCCAAGTCTGGGTCTCGCTCTTCTCGCTCAAGATCTGCATCCAGATCTCGGTCTCGATCGTTTTCAAAGTCTCGGTCCCGAAGCCGATCTGTCTCTCGTTCAAGGAAGCGCAGGCTGAGGTAAGTAGGGGGTATGGTTTCGTCCATTGAGATGGCGATTGTGTTGGTTTGGGTATTGAAGGACTCCTGTCACGGCAGGTAGGATGGGGCTTTCATTTCGAGGCTGTTTGCTTCATTTCTGTTTGACAGTACCATGCTTCCACTCACTTGTGTCTAAATTCCTTGGTTGAAATTATACAGCCAATTATCTTTTAGTAACATGATTTTAAAGGCTTATGCCAAACTTACTTATCAGCAATGAAAGGACAACTAATGATTAATAGTATTAACGGCATTGCATTGGGGAGAAACTATAATCCACTAAACTCAGTTAACTTTTAGAGATTTATCAGGTATCATGGGTATATGTCATGTGCTGGTCATTAACAAGTTGATTTAATTTAACAAGACAGATCTTAAAACTGAAAGGCAGTTATAAACACCAATAGTTTTATTTTGCTAAATGTGAAAATGATTGTTTGTTTTTTTGTTTTTTTTAGTTTTCACAAATACTTTTAAATTTAGTTTTCAGATCTTCAATAAACATCTCCATTTCAGTTATGTTTCCAATAGATACCCAGCATCTTCTTTGGATGGTTTGTTAAGGCAGGTTTCTCATTCATTGAAAGCATGGTGGTTTTGTTCTTTTCATGACAGATCATATAGTCCGGGGTGGCACTAAATTTGAGATCCTTTATTTATTTATATGTAAGTACACTGTAGCTGTCTTCAGACACTCCAGAAGAGGGCGTCAGATATCATTACTGATGGTTATGAGCCACCATGTGGTTGCTGGGATTTGAACTCAGGACCTTCGGAAGAGCAGTCGGTGTTCTTAACTGCTGAGCCATCTCTCCAGCTATATTTGAGATCCTTATGTTTCAGCCTCTTGAATCCTGGGGTCAAAAAGTCTTCAATTTTCTTCTAAGGATTGATTTTAAAAGCCTTTAATGCTTATAATTTTCTTCTTGTGAATTTTGGGAACCACTAGTGTGAATATTCAAGGGAATCTTTGTGAAGTTCCTTTTCTTTTCCACAATTGAACTGGCAAGGTATTATTGTATCGTTTTATCCTCTAAGAAATTGTAATAAGTAGTATCTAAAATTTTTTCTTGACAGTTTATTATGAACCTAAACCACCTCTAGATAGTCCTTATTCTTGATAAGGATAACTACTTCTGTAGTTCTGTAGTACTTAGACATTAAATATGTAATTGGTTAAAAAAAAAAAAATCTTCCTTTTCCTAACAAAAAAGTAAGTTAAATCTTAGTTAAATCTGTGAAAAGTCAGCCTTAAAATTAATTGTAGACCAGAGATTAGACAAAGGGGATGTGTGAGTACTGAAGGGGAAACTACTGATCTTATGTTTATCCCTCAAGGCCATGGGCTAGAACAGAGTCCCGCCTGTACCCAGTCTTGATTTAGGTGACTTAAATTTCATTTTCAGCTCATTTTGTTCTGAAAGATACCATTTTAAAATTTAATTCAGTAAATGGAAGCTAAATAAGTGTGGTTCAAAGCCAAGCGTGACTGAACAGCCAAAGCTAAACAACAAAATTGAACTGATACAGACCAAATCGAAACATGCCAACCAACTCTGAAACAGCGGGAATTCTGGGCAAATCTTGTCTCCTGATCTACACATTTGGCGTGGCGATTGACTTGAGAAATGAAGGAGAATTGTCGTAAACAGGCAGTTTGTTGGGTAGGTCTAGAGCCAATTTAAGTGCTATCTTGTTACCTAGGAGATTGTAAACTCTGGAAGATTTTCAACCCCCCTAGAAAACATGTTTTTTGTCTTGACTGTTGCCTGACTTCTGTTTTTAAGAAGCAGATTAAAGAGGCTGGAGAGATGGCTCAGTGGTTAAAAGCACTGACTGCTCTTCCAGAGGTTCTGAGTTCAATTCCCAGCAACCACGTGGTGGCTCACATCATCTATAATGGGGTCCGATGCCCTCTTCTGGTGTATTTGAAGACAGCTACATTGTACTCGTATGCATAAGATAAATAAATCTTTTTAAAAAAACAGATTAAGTTTGCCACTTTATAAAGCTCAGCTTTTTATTTCTGGCTTACCTGTTTCATGGTTTTGCTTTTGTTGTTTCTTTTTGTTTTCCCTCTCCTATAAGGAAAGTATCCTGAGAATTTGAGAAACCATGCTTTTAAATTAACTAACTGCTGAGTTCTGCAGAATTGGAGAAAGTTCATTTTTTTTTTCCCCCTTTATTTCAGGCTGTATCCTTTTCAGTGACCTTAAATAACTTCTTGGGCAGTCTGTAGAGCCTCATGTTTCTGCATCTTAATGACTGCAGCTTTGGTTGAAGGGGGCCACAGGGTCTTCCCTTACTCTAATAATTGGTAACAGAAACAGCAGTAGGCCTAAGGCTGGGAACATGAATTATACACCCTCCTTAGTGCTGGTGATGGATCTCCTCCTTCAGTGGGGTCATATTACCTTTCATAGCCTGCTTCTGCCTCTCCTTTTTTAATTGTTACTGTTTCTGAATGAAAAGTATAGAAGGTAAGTTTTTATTCTTGACTTTTAAATTTTGCTTAGATAGCAACTGTTAATCAGTAGTTAGATACATCTTTGCTAGTTATTATTCTTTATGGTGTAGATAGATAGATAGATCTAAGAACAGTGAACAATACTAGAAAACCAATTCTGTTTTATCTCTAGATTAAACTGAACTTAAGCTTCTCCTTAAAGGTACTGTTTGCTTAGTTATCAGATCCTTAAAACAACACTTCCTAAAGGGAGTTACTGTCTCCAAGATTCTTTGTATCTGGTATCCCAACTAGGCCTGATCCCTAATACATAGTTTTATATTTCTTCCTGTATACACATCTATGATAAAGTTTAATTATATTAACTACAGAAAGAGATTAAAAGCAATGAATGATTAAGCAGAATATTAATAAAAGTTTACTATAATAAAAACTAGTAAAATGTGGTAAATACGAAAGAATTAGGCTGGCAAGGTGGTTTAGTGGATAAAGGAATTTTGTGCCAAGCCTGAAGACATGAGTTTGATCCCTGGGATCCTCAAGGTAGAAGAAGAGAACTGATTTCAAGTTGTCTTCTGACCTCTTATGCATAATACACCCAACCATCACACAACAAATAAATGGGACACTAAAGAATTACTTATTTTTGGAATTTACCACTTAATATTTTTGATTCTGAATTGTCATAGAGATTTTGCAAAGCAAGACCTTGAATAAGGTAAGGGGAGGGAACTATCATTTTATTACTTTTTAAAAGGTTTGTTTTTATTTTATGTGTATGCATGTTTTGCCTGCCTGTGTATGTTTGTGCACCACATGCTATAGCTGTGAACTACCATGTGAGTGCTTTGACTGGGTCTGCTACAAGAGCAAATGCTCTTAATTGCTGTCATCTCCAACTCCTTATTAATTTTATTTGTGCATATATGGATATATGGTCAGGCAGTGTCACAGTTAATGTGAGGTCAGAAAATAGATTGCAGGAGTTGATTCTCTCCTTTTATGTGTATCCCAGGATTGAATTCTGGGTTGAAATGTTTAGAGACAGGCATGGATACCTGATGAGCTATCTGACAAGCCTCGGGAACTATCATTTTAAAATTCTGGCACATGTTTTCTTTTAGTCCCAACATTTGGGAGGCAGAGTTAGGTACATCTCTTGAGTTAAACTGCAGTTAAACTGCATAGTGAGACCTTGTCTCAAAAACAAAACTAAACCAAACATGGCTCAATGTTGTACATGGAAGAGTGCTTGCTGAGTGTATGTAAGATTCTATGTTTGGTTATGAACATCACTCTCCCCCACCACCACCAAAAAAAAAGCCTTCAGGCAAGTTTACGAGCTGGAACATGTTTTTAACTGAAACGCTGTACCAGTGAACTATATCCCTAGTCCCTTCTAAATTTTGTCTTCAAACTGAGTCTTGCTAAATCATCCTCTAGCTTAATCTTCCTACCCAGGCCTCCCAGATAACTTAAGATTGCATGTGTATACTAATATGCTTGGCTGAAGGCTTTTGTTTTGTGTTTGTGCCTGTGCCTGCAAAGGCTAGAAACATTGAATCTTCTGGAGCTAGAGTTACAGCTGTGACAGGTTACAGGTTGTGAAATGCTATGGGTGTGGGGAACCAAATTCTGGTCCTCTGGAGGAGTAGCAAGTCCTTTTAACCACTGAACTCGATCTCTATTCCCTAGTTATTTTTGTTTATTGAGACAGTATCTCATGTATCAGAGTAGCTTCAGCCTTGTTGTATAATTTTGCCTTCTCTTGATGCTACTGCCTTACCTTGCAAGTGCTGGGATTAATAGGTGTGTACTACCATGCCTGGCTAGACTTTTAATTAATACAAAACTGAATTCCATTATTGATTTCCATATACTTTTGATTATGCTATTGTTCCTGAAGGTATTTTATATCTTGAGATACTATTTTTTTAGTACCCCCTAGTAATATTAATATTATGATTGGCAGAATAAATGGTATTTAAGAACCTCACCAAGTGTCCTTAGTCCTAGCACTCAGCGGGCAGAGGCAGGCAGTTCTCTGGAAGTGTGAGGCCAGCCTAGTCTACATAGCAAGTTCTGGGCCAGCCATAGTTACCCTGAGACCCTGCTGCACACACACACACACACACACACACACACACACACACACACACACCCTGAAAAAAAGGGAGGGTAGAGAGGGGGGAGAACTCAGTGAATTTGTACAAAGCATTTTTATTTTTTTAAGATTTTTATTATTATGCATAAGTACATTGTAGCTGACTTCAGACACACCAGAAGAGGGCATCAGATCCCATTACAGATGGTTGTGAGCCACCATGTGGTTGCTGGAATTTGAACTCAGGACCTCTGGAAGAGTAGTCAGTGCTCTTACCCACTGAGCCATCTCTCCAGCCCCACAAAGCACTTTTTAAGATTACTATATTTATTGGTGTGTGTGTGTGTGTGTGTGTGTGTGTGTGTGTGTGTGTGTGTGTGTGTGTGTGTGTTATAGCACATATCTGGAAATCAGAGGAGAACTTGTGGGAGTTGGTTCTGTCCAGCATGTGGGTCCTTATCACTGATCTTTGACTTCTTTGCTGTCTTAGTTAGGGTTACCATGATGAAACATCATGACCAGCCGGGCAGTGGTGGCACACGCCTTTAATCCCAGCACTTGGGAGGCAGAAGCAGGCGGATTTCTGAGTTTGAGGCCAGCCTGGTTTCCAGAGTGAGTTCCAGGACAGCCAGGGATATACAGAGAAACCCTGTCTCGAAAAAAAACAAACAAAAAAGAAACATCATGACCAAAAGCAATTTGAGAAGCAAAAAGGTTTATACTTCCATTACTCTTCATCATTGAAAGAAATCAGGACAGAAACTCACACAGGGAAGGGCCCTGGAGGCAGGCACTGATGCAGAGGCCATGGAGGGTGCTTCTTAAGTGACTTGCTCAGCCTGTTTTCTTACAGAACCCAGGACCACCTGCCCAGGGATGGAACCACTCACAACAGACAGGTCCCCCTCCATTAATCTCTAAGAAAATGTGTTTTGTAGTGCAAACTTGCCTTCAGCCTAATCTTAATCTTAGGGAGGTATTTTCTCAATTGAGGCTCTTTCCTCTTTGATTATAGCTTTTGTCAAGTTGACATAAGCCAGCTGGGACACTGGCCCTGGCTTTGGCCTTTTTGATGGCTCCTGCTTGTCCAAAGCATTGTGTTCTTGAGTCTTCATGGTTTTGACAGTGGACCTAGGCTCCATTACAATTCTGTGGCTTTGAGGTTCAGTTGAAAGATCTTCACATTGTGGGAAAATGAATATCCTTAGCTTTGAGTGCCTTATGGTCAGATAGTGCCACCTTGTGGCACCTCAGTAAGATCATGAAGCTCAGCCACAAATTAGACCTAAATTAAACCATTTCCAGTCTCGAGCACAAAAGTAGTGTTTCATGTTCTTCTGATTTTGGCAGATTCTTCTGAGGTTTTTTTTTTTTTTTTTTTTTTGAGACAGGGTTTCTCTGTGTAGCCCTGGCTGTCCTGGAACTCACTCTGTAGAGCAGGCTGGCCTCAAACTCAGGAATCCACCTGCCTCTGCCTCCCAAGTGCTGGGATTAAAGGCGTGAGCCACCACCGCCCGGCTCTCTTTTGAGCTTTTTAATAGCTGTGTTCTTTCTTTGATGTCAGGCTGTTACAATTGTGCCTTTACAACCTTGGGCCTTATATGTTAAGACCTTCGTCTACCAAGAGACTAGGATAAAGTGTTGGAGCCAGAGACTCTGAATAGTCACCTACACACAGAGACTTTACCTCTGGCCGCCTGCTAAGTGTCCTGTGCCTGTGTCTTTATTTAGTTTATAAAAGTGAGGGAAAGTTTATATCCTTGCTTTCACAACAAAACTGAGAATTATACAGAACAGTACAGATTGCAGTGTTAACTTTTGTTGACAGTTGTTTTTTAAAATGAAAGTGCTCTGTAAAAAACCTTTTTCCTCATTCCCTTCCTCTGCAGTTCTAGGTCTCGTTCCAGATCATATTCTCCAGCTCATAACAGAGAAAGGAATCACCCCAGAGTGTACCAGAATCGAGATTTCCGAGGTCACAACAGAGGCTACAGGAGGCCCTATTACTTCCGTGGGCGAAACCGAGGCTTTTATCCATGGGGCCAGTATAACCGAGGTGGCTATGGAAACTACCGTTCCAATTGGCAGAACTACCGGCAAGCATACAGCCCTCGTCGGGGCCGTTCTCGATCCCGGTCCCCAAAGAGAAGGTCCCCTTCACCACGGTCCAGGAGCCATTCTAGGAACTCTGATAAGTCATCCTCTGACAGGTCAAGACGGTCCTCATCATCCCGGTCATCCTCCAACCACAGCAGAGTTGAGTCGTCTAAGCGCAAGTCTACAAAAGAGAAAAAGTCCTCTTCCAAGGATAGCCGGCCATCTCAGGCAGCTGGTGATAACCAGGGAGATGAGGCTAAGGAGCAGACATTCTCTGGAGGCACCTCTCAAGATATAAAAGGGTCTGAGAGCTCAAAGCCATGGCCAGATGCCACCACCTATGGCACTGGTTCTGCATCTCGGGCCTCCGTTTCTGATCTGAGTCCCCGGGAGAGAAGCCCAGCTCTCAAAAGCCCTCTTCAGTCTGTGGTGGTTAGGCGAAGGTCACCACGCCCTAGCCCTGTGCCAAAACCTAGTCCTCCACTTTCTAATGCATCCCAGATGTCTATGTCAGGTGGTGCTGGATATCAGTCTGGAGCACACCAAGGTCAGTTTGACCATGGCTCTGGGTCTTTGAGTCCATCCAAAAAGAGCCCTGTGGGTAAGAGCCCACCAGCCACTGGCTCTGCATATGGTTCATCTCAGAAAGAGGAGAGCGCTGCTTCCGGGGGAGCAGCATACTCAAAAAGGTAAGTATCTCATTTCCCTATCCCCAAGTGGTCACTAGCCAGCAGCTTAGTTGTAATAATAATGCTTGAGTTACTGCTCTGATTAATAGTAATAAGGTAGTACCTGTTTCCTTACCTTTAGCTTTTCTGAATATTTATTACAATACAAGTTTCTTTAGACTAGTCTGCAGTGATTTTTTTTTTTTTTTCATTTAAAAACTTGCCTTGGATTCTACTAGAATCTAAACTAGAAAATAGTAGAGGTTTGAGGGTCAGCTGCCAAAAAACATGTCTTTGCTAACATGACTGACTGGCCATTGGAGCTATATAAACTTCTAGGATCCACCATCTTGCCATGTGTGATGTACATTAGTCTATCATGATGAAGAGTCACACTGAAGAGAATGAGCAAAATAGGAAAGGCCAAGACTTAGTCCAGGAGAGCCATTATTTGCAAACACTGACCATGGCTCTGGGTCTTTGAGTCTATCCAAAATTCCCCATTGCCCATACTTACATATGTTCAAAGGTGGGTATATGCCCTAGTAGAAGTTCCAAGCTTTGTGTAAGGAGATGGTCTTGTTGCCCTGGGAGGGAGCGTAATGAGTTTGATAAAGGAAGTGTTTCTGTGTGGATTGGATGAAGTCAGAAGTTACAGGAAAGGTGCCAGAACTGTTTAGTCAAAAGAGTCAGCAAGAGGTTCGATCTTCCATTCTCTACTCTTACTAGCACGTTCTCAGGTGCCTGCTGTCCCGTGGTTCTTTGCCACATTCATTAGTGTTGCTCATTAATTGCCCATAATTACATATGTTCAAAGTTTGCAGTTAGGTTGCTTTGCAGCATACATTTTAGTCCTTGCCTGGACTGAGTGTATTTGAGTCTGGTTCCTGCTTTTCCGTTAGGAGAATAATTTTGCCACCTTCCTTCGTACTTTTTCACCCATTAACAAGTATTTTGTTTTTATGTGTTCACAGTATGTTTCATATGTAGATCTTCTAGGTGACTTGAAGCAAATTTGAAGTCTCTTTTTGAGACTTGTATTTCCAAATGTGAGTTGTATAAAATCAAAACAGTCCAAGGTTGAACATTCTGTTTGCTTTGCTGAAAGCAGATTTTAAATGAATGAGTGAAAGTTGGGGTAAGACTTTAGTTGTTTTCCCCTTAGACCACATTGCAGGTAAGTAAAAAACATTTTCAGTATCCTAAATAACTTGCTCTTCTGGTTTTTTGATTGTTTTTAAAAGGCACAGTTCCACTGACTCTTAAATGCTGAGTTTGTAATTGTTAGAAATCATTAGAACAGGTAGACAGTTCTATAAAACTGGGATATAGATATGAAACCAGAGCAGGAACAGGTGCTGTGCTAGAGCAGGACGCTTAGGAGGCCTCCTGTGTGTCTCCCTTGTGTCTTTATAACTAGGTA
Source organism: Hylomyscus alleni (assembly GCA_019843855.1). Lineage (NCBI taxonomy): Eukaryota > Metazoa > Chordata > Mammalia > Rodentia > Muridae > Hylomyscus > Hylomyscus alleni. Next base: position 4,018 of record JADRCC010574560.1, on the reverse strand, counting down.
TCTGGAAGAGCAGAAGACAGAGAATGGGAAGGATAAGGAGCAGAAACAAACAAATGCCGATAAAGAGAAGCTGAAGGAGAAAGGGGGCTTCTCTGATGCTGATGTCAAAATGAAATCTGATCCATTTGCTCCCAAGACGGACACTGAGAAGCCCTTCCGAGGCAGCCAGTCGCCCAAAAGGTATAAGCTTCGGGATGACTTTGAGAAAAAGATGGCTGACTTCCACAAGGAAGAGATGGATGAGCAAGATAAGGACAAAAGTAAGGGAAGGAAGGAACCCGAGTTTGATGATGAGCCCAAATTTATATCTAAAGTCATAGCCGGTGCGAGCAAAAACCAGGAGGAAGAAAAGTCAGGCAAGTGGGAGAGCCTGCATGCAGGGAAGGAAAAGCAGAGGAAAGCAGAGGAGCTGGAGGAGGAGCCTTTCACAGAGAGATCCCGAAAGGAGGACCGTGGAGGGTCCAAGAGGAGCGAAAGTGGGCACAGGGGCTTTGTGCCAGAAAAGAATTTCCGGGTGACTGCATACAAGGCGGTCCAGGAGAAAAGTTCATCACCTCCCCCAAGGAAGACCTCTGAGAGCCGTGACAAGCTGGGAAACAAAGGGGACTTTTCCTCAGGGAAGTCTTCCTTTTCCATTACTCGGGAGGCCCAGGTCAATGTCCGGATGGACTCCTTCGATGAGGACCTTGCACGGTGAGGAGTGCTCCTTGTTGACCCTCAGGGCTCTAATGGCCTAAATACTTTCCTTACCCAGTCTTCCTGAGGATGGAAATGTTCCTTTGCTGCCACCTGTCAGTGCCAGTACCTTTATGTCTGTCCCTGGAGTAGAGAGTGATGATTATGGCTTACAGTGATGGTGGCCCATGAGCATTGTTGAGGTAAAGAATCTTTTAGCCCTTGCTGGCTGGCTTTGTTTCTGGGAACTTGGAGCAGCCATTCTGGTCTGTTTTGCCTCCAAGCCAACTCCCACCCACATTGTTTCTTTTACCTATGAAGACACTCGAGAATCGTGTCTCCATTTTACATGGGTCACCAGAATCTGATTTTTGCCACCATTAAATAGCAGAAAACTTCAAATTGATGGACTCAGCCTCTTCCGTTCTTCCTCTAACTTCAGGAAAGTATGGTGGAGCCCAGACTGGCTGGTTTTTGATTTAGTGTAATCTACCCAGTCAGTTGGAACTCTGCCTGAATGGTGTTCTAGCCACATGCTCCACTCTTTCCACTTTCTGCTTAAGAAGCGGAGAGGGACCAGACATGCCACAGCATGCACATGAAGGTCAGAGGACATCTTGTGGGAATGAGTTTTTTCTTTTTACCATGTGGGCTCTGGCTTGGTGGCCATCACCTACACCCACTGAACCATCCCACCAGTCCCACTCTTTGCTGCTTTATGTTGCCTCATTAAATGACCTTCTTAGCCAAGTTAGTTGATCTTTTACAGTATCTTTGTTTGTTGCATGTGTTAAAACAAGTACAGTCACCAAGGTTTAATATTTCCCCACTTGAAGATTCTCAGTAAATTTTGGACCAACCTTTCCTTAGTTGTAATGTGATAGAGAACAAAAGGACCATTTGTGGATAGGCTTAAAACTCCTTGGAAATGCCGGGCAGTTGGTGCCGCACACCTTTAATCCCAGCACTCAGGAGGAAGAGGCAGGTGGATCTTTGAGTCTGAGGCCAGCCTGATCTACAGAGCTAGTTCCAGGACAGTCAAACAAAGCTACACAGAAACCCTGTCTCAAAAAACAAACAAAGCAGAAAAACCAAAAACCTTGGAACTGCCTCAAAAAGAAAAAAAAGAAGGAGGGTCTGGCAAGATCCATTAAGCCTGGTGACCTGGGAGGAAAGAGATGACTCCTACAAGTAGTCTTGTGACTTTATTTGTGTATTCCACACATTTTCATCCTCCCCTCCCTGGCACAAAATAAGAGGAAGCTGTGGTTCAGTGTTGGAAGACTCAGATACTTAGTATGTACCAGGCCCTGGTTTTGATGCCCAGCATTCTACACCTTCGCCCGAGCCTGTAAAGGCTAACCTATTCATGCAGTCCCAGCACTCAGGAGGCTGAGGCAGGAAAAATCACAAGTTCACAGCCAGCCTTGAGTTATATTGGAGGAAAAAGCTATCTTGAAAGTTAGAATATTTTTATGGTTAGAGAATTCTGACTTTCTGTATCTCTTGTTACACTGAATTTCCATGTATTTGTTTTTCAGACCCAGTGGCTTATTGGCTCAGGAACGAAAACTTTGTCGGGATCTAGTCCATAGCAACAAAAAGGAGCAGGAATTCCGTTCCATTTTCCAGCACATACAGTCAGCTCAGTCTCAGCGAAGCCCCTCAGAACTGTTTGCCCAGCACATAGTGACCATTGTTCATCACGTTAAAGGTGAGTTGACTTCTAAAACAGGCTGACTGGGGAATGAGGAAGCTTCTAGGACCTTTAAAGCTACAGGCTAGGTAAAGGAACAGCCTCCAGGGAGAAGTTTCCAGGTTTTAATACAGATGAGTGTTTTGAAATGCAGCAATCTGTAATCATGGTAACAAAATTCTCAACACAAAGTTTTGTTTTGTTTTGAGAGTGGCTTTTTAAAGATTTGCATTTATTTATTTATTTATTTGTTTGTTTGTTTGTTTGTATGTATGTATGTATGTATGTATGTGTCTGGGGTGGAAGGCCAGAAGGAGTAGCTTCACATTCAGTTTTGAGCTGTCAGAGAAGGGTGCTGGAAAGCAAACTTGTGTCCTCTGGGAGAATAGCAACCTTTCTTTCTCAAGTTCTGTTGTCCCCCTGAGAAAATGGAGGTGGACAAGTTGAGAAATTGCCAAGATTCAGAAAGCTGAACTGGGCTGGTTACAGGCTCAATCTAGTGTTAAAGTGAAGTAGTAATTGGTCCTGCGCCCCAAAGGGGGAGGTGAGCACCAGGGTCTTTGTCCTTGTATCATGTTCCTAAGATATGAGAGCAAACTAGAAGCCCAGCATTGGATTGTTTCTGAACCAGCCACTTTCCCTTCCTTTTTTCAGTGTATTACTTGGGTTTGAATACTTGAGTTGTGTCTATGGCTACAGGTTTTTGGGGGAGTTGAACATTGTACCTGCCTTTGATAGTCTATTAATGTATTTCTTTGAATCCTAACAGAGCATCACTTTGGATCCTCTGGAATGACATTGCATGAACGCTTTACTAAATATCTAAAGCGAGGAAATGAACAAGAAGCAGCTAAAAATAAGAAAAGCCCAGAGATACACAGGTGAGGTCCTCAACCTTATACTGGGGTTGTGATTTGATACTAAACTCACCTTGATGAGTTCTCTAACTAATGCACTTTGATCTAAAATTTAGGCTAATATTCTGTAGGGTTCTTTAATATCTCGGGGACATTTGTATTTGAGAGGGGAAAGGATGCTTTGAAGGCTGTAGTCTGTCACCTAGGGTCCAATGAACCTGAGGTTCCTCTAGTAAGAATACTGATTTCTTTAAGCAACCGTCCATATTTAATGTATTTTGTTTAGGAGGATTTGCTGGAGAAGAAAGTTGAGGAAGAAGCTTAAAATTGACTTATCTCAAGAGGTTTAAGTAAGGTTCAGCAGGTTTAAAACTTGTAATTAGAGCTAGTGAGATGGCTCAGTGGGGAAAAGCACCAACTGCTCTTAGGAAGGTCATGAGTTCAAATCCCAGCAACCACATGGTGACTCACAACCACCCGTAATGAGATCTGATGCTCTCTTCTGGTGTGTCTGAAGACAGCTACAGTGTACTTACATATAATAAATAAATAAATCTTTAAAAACAAACAAACTTGTAATTAATGGGCTGGAGAGAAGGCTCAGTGGTTAAGAGGACTGACTGTTCTTCCAGAGGTCCTGAATTCAATTCTCAGCAACCACATGGTGGCTCACAACCATCTGAAATGAGATCTGATGCTTTCTTCTGGTGTGTCTGAAGACAGCTACAGTATACTCAATCCTACACATAAAATCATTCTTTTTTTAATAAAAACTTGTAATTAGCCGGGT
>JADRCC010574558.1:1597-15983 GCA_019843855.1 Hylomyscus alleni | reverse complement strand
AAGTATGGATATAGTTGTCATTATGACATATTTAAATATCCAAATTATACTTGTATTGAAATGACTTGCTTTGGAAAAATAAAGCAATGTTTTTCATATTAATTTTAAATTTTGGATGAATTACAGCCAAATACAGTTAAATTTAATTTTTGGATTCATGAAAAACTATGCATGATGGCTGTTTTGCCTTGTCACAACAGCATATGTGTCAATATTTCTGGGTGAAATCAAAGACAAATTCCAAATGACAATTTTGCAAATGATTCCAAAAACAGAAAGCACTGAGAGTTTTGGCAGAGAGACCATGCTCTCTCTGTCCATAACCTTGGGATAAATCCTTGATATCTGCAAAGTGTGAGCCTCTCAGTGCAAGGTAAATATTCTGGACAGCAGGGGCTCTTGGGGCCGACAAGCCTGCAGCTGATTCACAGTCCTCCAACCCAGTGGTCTGACCTTCACCGAGTCATTTTAACCCACTGGTCTCTTCATTTCCTGTCTTGAAAAGCAGAATTAACAACGGATGCATTTACTTCCTGGGAGTTGCTGCAGCAATGTAGAAAACCAAGGATTCAGAGGAAAGGCTCATTGCTATTTTATTATTATAATTCTGTTAGCAATAATAAAGGACAGACCGTTAGCAAGAGCAAGTCTCAAGCCTTTGTCCTGGCTGTGTTAGTACCTGTGTGTCCTGAAACAAAGAGCACACGCCTCACAGGACTCTGTAATCACGGGGCTGGCAGGACCTCCTCGGAACGTTTTAGGAGAATGATCTCCATGCCTCAGTCCTGTCTGGCCACTTCAGCAACTCCGAGTTTCTCTTGGCTTGTGGAATAGTACTCGGATCTTTGCCTCTATTATTACGTATCCTGTGTTTATCTAGGTTTTTCCTCATTTTCTCATTATAGCCCACGATAGTCCAGTGTGACCTCATCTTAATAGACTCCATCAGCAAAGCCCCTACTAAGTTTCCTTCATAGATGTGGGCTGAACAGATGGACATAGCATTTTGGAAAACAACACCAACTCTAGCACCAAGATTCAAAACAAAACTCCAAATAAGCTGGCTTTGCTGACTTTGATTGAAACAAGAAGAATAGTTCAACCACACCAAAGTATCTTGGCTTGTTAGCTGCCACACGAGGACACGAAGAAGGCAGTGAGGTCCCCATGCACTGAGGACCTACTGAAATACAGTGTGGAACGAGAGATGAAACACATATCGCAGTAAATTATGCAAAGGAGTGACCCTGAAGACATGGCCTAGCAGGATTTGCTGGTAGCAATTGTGGAGTGTTCAAGAAGCGTCCATGGTGTTAGCAAGCTTGTGTGTTCCCACCCACATTGCATGCAATAAGTTATAAGAAAATTCCTCATTCTGGGAACCGGGGCGATGTGCTTAGAAGTGAAGCCATCTCTTACCTGGGTGAAATGGCCTGTCTGGTAAAACCTTTAACTCGTGTCTCCAGCTGCCTTGGGGCGGACTGTATTTGTGTTTTCTGAGGATCTCAACACAGACATTCAAAACAGGTCAACAGTAAATTGTGACTAACTCCTTATGGAAAAGGCTTTTGTTTCCAGTTGAAGTCTTAACCCCCAGTACCTCAGAGCATGAAGCTATTTGACAGCAATAAGTTTAAGGAACCATACATGTTAAATTGAGGCACTGTGGAAAACCTCTAATACAGAAGAACTACTGTGTTCTAAAGAAGGAACTCTGGACAGACTCACGGGGAGGGGGGCATAGGAGGGGTCAGGAGGTCCAGATGTCGCTTCTCGATGCCACAGAAGGACAAGTGATCTTGAATGTACTCAGGGACAGCCCATATCTGCTGTTTTCCCAATCAGCGTGGTAGATGGCAGCCCTAGTGGACTAACTCAGTGACAATTTTGAATGTCGAGGAGGAAATGAATTTCCTGTGATGAGAGAAGCGTCAGTATCAAGTGGTGCCTGAGGTAGTTGTTCTTTGGACACGACCTAGTCACCTCTTGCCTTCATGGGTCTGGCAACTGGGAGCTCACTGTCCCAACTTTGAGACAGTCTAATTATTGAGTTATTCTCCCTCTACTGAAGTCTGCTTACTGAAGTTGTAGCCCCTCCCTCTGAAAGCAGACCACTTCCTCTTCCTCTTGGCCACAAGGAGGACTGGAGAAGAACACCTGAGTCTCTCCTTTCTTATTTAGCCAAGTGTTAACACTTCTGGAAACCAATGTTGCAGAGTCACACACCTGGGCGGCGTGGGGGTGGCACTTTTCCTCACTCTCTGCACTCTTGCTTCCAAGAAGTCTCATGACCCATGGCTTCCTACAGCCCAGGTGCTCAGCGCTCGGCTCTGGTTGCCTATGGGACATGTTCTGGTATTTGTTTGGTGATCTGCACTACATAATGGGGATGTAACGTTCTCTGAGACAAATCTGGAAAAAGATTTTAGAGTTCTTGTCAGTCGGGAAGAAAGCCTGTCTTGAGGGAAAAAAAAATCTTCCCTGTGTGTGAGACACTGGAAATGACAGAAAAACCTCCTTTGTCTCACATAGATATGGTTGGTCAGAAACACTGTTAGCTTAGGTCGTCGGTGTAACAGGAATCTGAGGCAAATGGATGCCTGTCTTCATTCACTGTGGAAATATGTCCATGACTGCCACCTGCTCCTGTCCCTGGGACTCTGTTACTATGTTCAGTCATACCACAGGTTTGTTTCATGTCATATAACAGAACCCTCAGAGACCAAAAGGAGTCTGTGAGGTTCCACTCAGGGGAGACCTGTTCTCCAGGCAGACTGTGGCCTGAAAGTCAGGCCCTCCTGCCCTTCTATTCACTTGCTTCCTAGTTTCCTGGATCCTCACCTCTGGGATCCTTGCTTTTCTTAGCCTTCTCCCCACGAAAAGGTTCTGTTTAAAGACAGAGCATGGATTTCTGAGTTCAAGGCCAGCCTGGTCTACAGAGTGAGTTCCAGGACAGCCAGGGCTACACAGGAGGAAACCCTGTCTCAAAAAACCAAAAAGAAAAAAGAAAAAAGAAAAAAAAAAGACAGTGCCACTCACACATCTGGGGATCAGAACTTTTGGGTCCCTGTTAGTACATCTATTACACTACCTGACATGGTGGAAGATGCCTGCAATCCTAGCCCTTGGGATCAAGAGTTTGAGCTGAGTCTGGGATGTACATAGAGATCCTGCCTTAACATAGGCAAAAAGCAACACAGGACATTAAATCCCAGTGCACTAGTACCCAAGAGTTTCTCCCCAGAAGAGCTAAATGGGGTTGTTTCTGGTGCCTTCCCCTCCTAGAATGCCTCTCTTACAGTAAGTGATGGTGCATACCCTCATTCAGCGCTGGCCAAGGGAGTCAAACAACAGTGACATCACTGTCATGTGTTCATCCACTAAACAAACGACTTACACACTGAAGACCCATCTCTCCAGATGCCGAAACACAGCAAAGGGAATCCAAATCGTGTGATATCTGTAGCTTCAAAGACGAGATGCTGAGACAGCGGGTGGAGCCGCCAGCACTCCACAGTGACAAGTGTTCGCACAGGTAGAGAGCCAAAAGCAGTTTCTAAACTCAGCCTCCCTAGGAGGGAAGTCTTCATTCGAGGTCAAGGTTAGCTGGAGTCTGTAAGGTCCCACTGGTTCTCTCTGCATCTTCCAGGGGAGTGAAGCTAAGTTCCGTGCCGATTCTTTGAGCCTCCAGGAAGCTGGCAGCCACAGTCTTTTTCAATCTCGCCTCTTTGGTTTGTCCTTTCTTCTTGGCCAGTCTCTCCTCTCCTCCTACTCACTGCATGGGGACTGGATGGCTGCAGCCACTGCAAAGCAGGACTCACCTCCCACTTCTGCCTGCCCAGGTTCATCCTATATACAGCGGGCAGGATCAACTTCCAACAGTGCTATTTTCATGGAGGTACTCCCCTGCACCCAAGCGCCCAAGAGCGCTGCATTTCTTTCCTCAGCCCTCTTCATTCTTCTCAGACCTTGCCTTCCGCCTGACCCCGGAAGCCCTCTTCTCCGCAGCTCTGAAGGTTCCCCCAGTCTTCTGCTGGAGGTTGGTGCTACAATGTTTCTCCCTGTGCCTTGGGAAGGCCTGAGATCCAAATTGCCCTCTGCATTTCTCATAGACCTCTCCCAACTCCGACAAGCCTATCTGAGTGAATGCAAGGCACACGCAGCACCCTGGGACTCTACACCCTACATTGCCATGCCAGGAGTTGGTTTAGTTGGGTCCTGAATGTGATTTTCTTCTCCTCCTCCCCCTCCCCTCCCCTCCCCTCCCCCCTCCTCCTCCTCTTCCTCCTCCTCCTCCTTCCTCTTCTTTAGGGATTTTTTATTTATTTATTTATATGAGTACACTGTAGTTGTCTGCAGACACACCAGAAGAGATCATCAGATCCCATTACAGATGGTTGTGAGCCACCATGTGGATGCTAGGAATTGAACTCAGGACCTTTGGAAGAACAGTTGGTGGTGATCTTAACTGCTGGGCCATCTCTCTAGACTCTCTTTTTTATTCTTATTTGATTAAGTTCTGTACTAGTGACTTTAGCATAAGGACTAAAAACCTGTTCTGAAGTCTCACGCAGCTCAAATTCTGGCTCTACCATTAACTTCCTAAGTGACCTTGAACAAATTGCTTAGCCTCTCTAGGCCTCAGTTTCCCCAGTTATATAGCTTGCTACCCACAGGGTAAATAAGAATGTGTCAAGCACTTAGTAAGTCCTCATGGAAATAGAAAAGCACTCTTACCCTTGCCACATGTGCCCGGCACTCTGATTACAAGACTCACGTGCTTGTGTGGATGAAGAGAAAACATCTGGCTTTCTAAGATATGGTTGCATGTTGCTTAATTTATTTTCTATTTATTTGTTTAAGTTTTTAAAAATTATAATTGTGTTGGAGGGGGATGCAACCATGTTATGGCATTCATGCGGAGGTCAGAGAACAACTTTGTGGGAGTTGGTTCACTCCCTCAATCGTGTAGGTTCTGGGCATTGAACTCAGGTCCTCAGAGTTGGTGGCAAGCATCCTTATCCACTGAGCCATGCCACCGGCCCTATGTATTTGTCTGGATAATGCTAAGAATAGAAGGAACCTAAGTGCCTTCCCACTCTAACCATACCTATACTCCAGCTCTGGCCACACACTCTTTTTTTCATTGCTTAAATTTCTTGAGGTTGGATTTCCACTTGATGCTTCTGGGTGTTCCTGGCTCCTTCTGGATATCTTGCACGATAGGAAATAAAGGTATGCGTCAGTCCTCAGTCCATTCCACCAGTGGACAAAGCTCATTGAACAGCTGCCTATTAGATAGCAACTCAGTCATGTTCCTATATAGCTATTATCTTTGTTGGGTAGCAAGGCACCTCTAAACTAATGGGTTTAATCAGTAACATGTTATTTAGCTTATCCTTCTTTGGACACAAACAAGCAGTTCTTCTGGTCACAAGTGTGCTTATTCCTTATCATGCTACCTACTGCCAGGAGGGCCAGTGCAGGCTGGTCCAGACTGGCCTCAGTCAAAAAAAAATGTCTTTTGTTTTAAATTATTTTGTTAATTATTTATGTTTAATTATTTCTTTTGATTTTGAAGATTATAATATAATTACATCATTTCTCCCTTTCTTTTATCTCTCCAAATCATCCCACATATAGCTACTTGCTCTCTTTAAAATTCACGGTCTCCTTTTTCACTAACCGTTGTTCCACAAGCATGTATGCATATACGTGTGTCTGTATGCATATATATTCATAAACATAACCTTAGTCTGTACGGTGTTACTTGCATGTTTTTAAAGCTGATGATCTTGTATTGGATAAACAATTGGTGTGTGCTTCCCTGCTGAAGAACACGTCTGTCCTCAGTATTCCTGTGGCTCCTGTGTGGAGTTGAGGCCCTCGGGCTTCCCCGTCTGTGTTAGTATGTTAGCATGTTAGCTGACTTTCACGTTCGCACGCCGATTACTGTTGTCCTTGCTCATCTAATGTTTAAGCAGTCATGCTCGTAAGACTTTATCCGTGTAGCTTCTGACATTATTAGAAGGCACAATCTCATAGCAAAGTCCTGGGTCCTCTTACCATCTTTCTGCCCCCTGCCCCACTTCCACACTATTGCCAAGCCTTAGGTGTGGGAGTGGTTTGTAGATGTATCTGTTGGCACTGACTCCACAACTCTGCATTTTGATTGGTTATAGTTTTTTTTTTTTTTTTTTTTTTTTTTTTTTTTTTTTTTTTTTTTTTTTTGCAATAGTCTCTGTTGCAAAAAGATATTTTCTCCATGAGGAGTAAGGCCTACCCTTACCTCTTGGTAGAAGGACAACTATTTAGAACACAGTTAGAATTACACTGGTTTAGTTGAATGGTGGGTTTTGCCTCTCCTCTAAGACCCATGACTTTGCCAGCTCTGAGTACTTGACTGGGTTTCGAGTCGTAGGCTTGATTTTCTCTTGTGGGACATGCCTATCAGATGCTGCCACTCGAAGAGCTCCTGTGGATGGAGAAGGCGAAGTTTCTGTCCCGGTAGGGACAAGGCTTAGCCACTCTTGTGAGGGGTGTGGGAAGGAAAGTGACTGTCAAGGGACATCACGTCACCCATCCATATGTTTATTCATGCCAACGGTGTCAGGGCATGGCAAACTTAATTCCTCCAAAGGTCACACAGCAAATGTTTAAGGAAGTCCATTATTACCATGTCTGCTTTCTCACCAGTACAGTAGAACACAGCATCTGATGGACATGTCCCAGCAGCATGTTTGGACAGATAGGTGGTTAGCTGGCCATGTCCTATAGTTTGCTGACCCCTAACCTAGTTAAATCAATATGTGTCCTTTAGCTTTCTTCCTAAGAACCAGGTACCGAGGCTCTGATGGCAAAACCCAGGTGTCAGTTGTATCCAGTATGATCATTCTTCCTTATTATTACCTTCGCCTGGGTTTTCTACACTGTCTGTCAAAAGGAATGGCAGATTTGCCTCCCTGAGCGTCCGTCCTGGTGAAGCCAATGGACCCTGCTTTATCCCGACTATGCAGGACCCTCAAGGCCAAACAATGTCACCTGTCATTTAAAGGATGATGTGGTATCTGTGAAAATTTCTTGAGGCAACTTTCCGAAATATCTTCGCAAAAGAATATTGCCAACAAAAAGTAAAATTCGGGAGCCCATTCAATCATTTCACGTTTTTGCTCTGAAGCAAGGCCTCTTTCAGAGGAGGCTCTGGGCTGGATAGATCAGCACCACACCAAAGGATTGACAACCCCAAGTGAATCAGACTCAGGAGCGAGGGCAGAAGCCTGTCACCAGACCCAGCAGTGTGCAGCGCTTCTCCAGATCCACGTCTGTCACGCGTAGTGCTGTTCCTAGAATGGCACAGTCTGTTCTACATTTACCACTCAGAATCAGCAAATTGCATTGGCAGAGCAAAGCTGTCACATTGGGTGGCATTTGTTACATCCATTATTTTACTTAAGTTTAGACATCTATTTGCAAAATCAGATCCTACTTTAAAAAATTGCAGTGTTTCGCAACATTAAACAAAATGACAAGCTGTAAAAAAAAAAAAATAAAGTTGATTAGTAAGCAATGCATAGAAGAAACTCTCGTTCAGGTTCCAAAATGAAGGCTTAAGTTGAACAGCGCGATCATCACTCTCACAAGCAGGAAGGCGGTTTGGAGTGTGGTGTGAATATTTGCAATGAGAGAGCCCAACTGTCTGTCAGTCCTCTCTCTTCCACGTGATCAGATGGAGCCTTGACGAGCGTCTTACCATCACATGACAGTCTTGGACCTTCACTCATACTATCTCATTCATCCAGTCAAAGTGTATCCCTTGTGCCCACTACGTCACCAACCAAGACTCTCGGTTCCCTTGGACAGCTTCATGTAGTCCCAACTGACGTGATGATCTACTTCTAAGAAGGAACTAGAGCACATGCTTAGCCTGTGCACTAGCCAGAGTTCTTCAGAGGAAACAGAGCCAGCAGGGTATACACTGTTACTGTCTTGGTATGATGATCTGCCAGTGTCACAAATGCACAGAAGTGAAAGTTGACACAAGCCATGCATTGAATTTTGATCTTTTCCCAGTATGTTAGCAAGTGACTTTGCTGTTGCTTATGATAAAAGAAAAGCATGACCAAGGACACTAAGAGAGGAAATGGTTAATTGAGACTTACACTTCCAGAGACAGAGAGACAGACAGAGATAGATCGACAGACAGACAGAGAAGAGTCCATCACCATCAGGGCAGAGAGCACAGCAGCAGGAAGGCCTGGCACTGACACAGCAGCCGAGAGCTACCATCCCAACCCACAAACAGGAATCAGAGAGTACACTGGAAATGGCACAAGCCTTCTGAAGCCGGAAACCCACCCCAGTGACACATCTCCTCTAACAAGGCCACGTCTCCCAATCCACCCCAAACAGTTCCATAAACCAGGGATCAAGCATCCAAACATATGAGCCCATGAGAGTTATTTGCACTCAAACTACCAGACCCAAGTGGTGATAAGTGGTAGGGTACAGTCTCATGGTGATGGAGGTAAGTAGCCAGCTACCTTCCTAAGAGCAAGGAACAGATACACTACAGTATTCCATGTTGCTAAGCTATGGTGTAGGGTAGGCTTGGTATATCACACGTGTTTGACTTATGTTATTTGTAATAGGCTTTTAGGAACAATCACAGTAGTCAGGAAATTATCTGTATGTCTCTCTGTCACACAGAGAGAGGAAGGCAGGGGGAGAGAGAGAGAGAGAGAGAGAGAGAGAGAGAGAGAGAGAGAGAGAGAATAGATTGGTTCATTTGATTATGGATCTCAGTAAGTCCCACAAAACACCACTTGCAACTTGAAAGACCAAGAAATTCCAGTGGATGAATGCAGTTCAGATATGAGGTCCCATTAATCTGAGGGCAGGAGTTTGAAGACTAGAGAAGAGGCGCCAAGTACGGAGAGTGAATCTGTTCTTCATGAACTCCTTTTGTTGTACAGAGAATCCCAGCAAGTAGTGTGGTCCCCACCCAAATAGGGCAGGCCATCTGCTCTCCATGGTCTCCTGATACAAGTGTGGGTCTCCTCCAGGAATACTGTCACAGACATCCCTAGAATTATCATTTTGCCAGCTATGCCAGCGTCTCTTGGCTCCATCAAAGTAGCATGAAATTAACCATTAACGTTTAGGTCTTTCTCTGTTCCGTTTTCATAGTGAAAGAGTGTGAAGAAATGCACCTTACAGATGGTTTTGGACAACTAAAGCTGGTAATGGCTGTCTGTGTCTCAAGGCTTGTCTTGTCTATGGACAGACACTTCTGCTTCCACAACTATCTTAACTGGATTATCTCTAAGTGACTGCATAGTTCTGCCTTCAAGCACCTCTCTGACTTTCTCCCCAGGTGCCCGACCTTGGAGCCTGTTGATAGGTTCAAGACACACATCCCCTCCAGTCCCCCCTCTAGTGGGATTGTTTCTACCCTTTCTCCTTCTCCAGAAGCCCTCTCTCCCAGGCTCTGCGTAGTTGGCAGGTTCTAAAAGGGTTCCGAAGCTAAAACCTTCATCCTGGAACTGGTGATGGGGACGAACACATTAGCTTCCCTGGGTTAGTCTGGGGAACGGTTTCGATGAAGGGATTTAGGGTGTGGTTTAAAGACAATCATTTTCTGTGCAGAAGAGGCATCCTGGAAAAGCTGGAGGACACCTTTGTGTGTTTGATCTCTGCTTTGGGGCCTCACAGTCTCACAATCACTCAGATTTGTCTCTATGGTGTGGAAGTGGCAATGAATGACATGCAATAGGAACGTGACTGCAGATACAACACTGATTGTAAGATCTGCATGTTGACTGACTGGCCACTCAGGAGGTCTGGCCATTGAAGTCATGAGTGAGACATGGAAGAGCAAGAGGAAGAGAAAGACTAGTGTATTGTTCCCTTCTCTGCCTAGGCAGCAGGTCTTCTCGGTGTATTATCCTCTCCATGACTTCCAGGTTTCAGACATAGCGTCCTTCTAAAGCATTAGCTAATTAATCAATTATGGAATCTCAAAATGATGCTCAGATTATTCTTAAACCTCTCATTCTCCTGCCTCGGTCTCACGAAGATTCTGTTTGTGCCCCTGGCCATCCTGGCTCTCTCTGCGTACACAGGTGAGGTCCTTAGTGCATATCCCATGTGTGGCTCTTAGCGTCTCCCTCACTGTGGTCTGGCTACTTTCTGCATTTGAGTCAGTGCTGGACTCTGCTTGATCCCAGGTCTGAAGTGGTCTCATTTATTTATAAACACTGAGCACATTATCTCTTTGGGGTACCACTTCAGAAAAGGCTTATATTTCAACCCAAATGGGTTGATGGCAGCTTCTCTTCTGTACACCGACTTGTAGAGAACACTGCACAGTGAGACTCCTCCACCCTGGGGCAGCCAGCCACATCCTGGATCTGGGACCAAGTGAGTTGGCTATAAACTACAGTGACCTTTCAAAATGTCACAGGGCCATGCCCTTGGGCATCTCACAGTAATTGACTATGGGTTTTGCAGTCAATTAAGAATATTTTAAACACCTTGTTTCTTGCTAAGAATTGAGAATTTTAAGGCTATTGTTTAGAAAATGACTGTAAAAGTAATTTCATTTTCATAACTATTCCCCTTCTTGTTTTAATTCTCATTTTTCTCAGGGTAGGGAAACTTTCTAGATTGTGATTCAAGCAACCACACATTGTCCAAATTGCCTTTGCCCTAGTTTTACTCTGTAATTTCTATGAATTCAAGATGGAAATTCCAATTTAAGAGAAACCAGGATGCCAAGGTTCCTGAATGTGCGACACGACTCATCTCAGTCTTTCTGTGATTCTGAAGATGTGAAGTCCACAGGGAAGCACCTCTCAGGCCCGTAATTATTGATCCCTAGGGCCTCAGACTTCTTGAGCAGGAATAAGACAGACAACAGACATGGTGTGGGCAAGCCTATCATTTTAATGAAACCCACACTTTTAGTACAGAATGGAAAATCCCAGAGTCAGAGACGTGTGGGACAAGTTTTTTTTCTCTAAAGGTGGTTCTATGGCTGAGCTTGTGTGTACATGTGTCCAGGTGTGTGTGTGTGTGTGTGTGTGTGTGTGTGTGTGTGTGTGTGTTCATTCCTGTTTATTCTTTACCTAGCAGAAGGGTATTATCACCAGTTTGCTGCTGTTAGACAACACCATGACGGCCAGTAAAAGACTAGATAAACTCTGAGATCAGGGCTTGTCAAACAGAACCAGAGACAATGAGATAGAGGTAGAGAGAGAGAGAGAGAGAGAGAGAGAGAGAGAGAGAGAGAGAGAGACAGAGACAGAGACAGAGACAGACAGAGACAGACAGACAGAGACAGAGGAGAGAGAGAAAAGGAAATTGTCATGGTGGGTCACAGGGACTGTTCTCTGTTCTCTTTTCTCTCTTTTTTCTTGAGAAAGTGAATAATGTCACCGTTGATTTAATTAGCAGATTCTAGATGTGCTGACAAAGGAAGTTTTCTGGGGAGATGCACTGGATTGTGTCAGTGGGCTGAGTGATTAGGCCGAGCTGAGTTCCTGGTAATAACAGACGAACAACACAACTCGCCAAACCTCAAACAGTGCATAAATCAATTTGCTGGGAATTAAACACTCGCTTCAAAATTAGGGGTTACTTGACAGGGTTTCGGTAGTTGGGTTGTCACGGGCTTGTATTTCTCGCTGGAACTTATCTACTATCGATACACAAGTATCCGTGAGTGTAGACTGATTCCAGGGAAGCAGAGCTCCAGGGATGAACAGGGGAAAGCATTTGCTTTTCCAGCTTTCTGCCATGGTGCCAGATGCTTCTGATGTTAGCAGGGGCACTGTGAATGAGGGGCTGTGTTTTAGAAGTCTTCAGAGGTCACATGACCCCTCTCCTAAAGAGCTTAACAATTTGTTAAATGCAACGCCTGAAAGTGAACCCTGGCCCCGATAAATTAACGGAAAGCTCAAAGGCATCCCGAGGTCACTCAGCTGGGGACCAAATCCATCACCTCCTCTGGGCATGATGCTGTGAGCCTGCAGGCTAAACACTGGGACCAGACACTCCCAGGGCACAATGCTGTGAGCCTGCAGGATAAATGCTGGCATCAGACACTCCCAGAGCTTTCTGCTCTAAGGAAGGAAGAGTGTAGAGCTTCAAAGACCACACAATTTCCATAGTAGCTGAGAAGCTAAAATTAAAGCTAGCATGCGATCCAGCTATACCACTCCTGGGCATATACCCAGAGGAGTCTATTTCCGGCTCTGGAGATACAGGCTCATCCATGTTCATTGCTACTTTATTCACAGTAGGTAGGAAATGGAAGCCACCTAGATGTCCATCAGCAGATGACTACGTGATGGCAATGCAGGGGAGCTTAGCTACCTGGGACCGGACTTGGCTTTGCTATGTCCTTCCTTCCTCCTTCTAAGAATACACTTGCACTTGCCTCCCTCACCTGCACACACGATGCACACAGCCCTCTAGGAAAAACGTACCTAGGAACCTCAGACTTACCCCTCTCTGAAAAATAAGATTTGTTTCCAATCCACTAACTTATACTAAACTCAGTCTCCATTCAAATATATTCCTGAAGCATCTGAGTAGGATGGATGGAAAGGTCAGTCCAGTCTGAACCTGCTCTAGTGCATATACAGTAAGACACACTCTGTCCTGAACTTACCATCCTACGCTGGTAAGTTACCATACCATACCTGTTTGGGGGTAGATATGATTCAAATCAGAGGCATCATAGAGAAGGACATGCACAGGAGGAAAAATGATTTTATGATCTATTACCTCACTCAAAATAGCAAACCACTCAAACCACACCCCTTAGGCAGTTAAACTTCTTCCCTTGAATGCCTTCTTAAAAAATTAATTTATTAGTATTGTTTCTTACTTATTCACTTTACGTCCTGCTCACTGCCCCCTCCCAGTTACCTCCCCCAAAATCTTTCCCCCATCCTCCCTCCCCTTCTCCTCCAAGCAGGTGGGGGTCCCTGGGTATTCCCCCTACCCTGGCATTTCAAGTCTGTGCGAAGGCTAGGTGCATCCTCTCCCACAGAGACCAGACAAGGCACCCCAGCTAGAACATATCCCATGTACAGGCAAAAGCTTTTGGGATAACCCCTGCTCCAGTTGTTTGGGACTCATATGAAGGCCAAGCTGCATGTCTGCTACTTATGAGCAGGGAGGCCTAGGTCCAGCCTGTGTATGCTCTTTGATTGGTGGTTTAGTCTCTGAGAGCCTCAAGGGTCCAGGTTAGTTGACTCTGTTGGTCTTCCTGTGGAGTTCCTATCCCCTTCAGGTCGGAAATCCTTCTTGCTATTCTTCCATAACCTCAAACAGCAATTGTGACTCCACAGTGCCCTCACTATGTGGCTAATAGTCAGTCCTGAGAATGTATTGTTTTGTAACCGGCACAACTGCCTTTCAATAAGGCTGTCTTGCTGTTTTTGCAGATCTGTGAGAGCCCTTATTTTTATTTCTTGGGATAAAAGGGCAAGAACCTACAAACACCTGGCCCAGACTCCAACTACTGGCAGCATAGATACACGATGAAATTCTGTTTAACCCTAAAGAAAAATGAAATCACGAGATTTTCAGAAAAATGGATGGAACTGTAAGATTATATTAAGTGAAGGAGCGTGTCTCAGAAAGAGAAATACTACCTGTATTAGTAAATGTTTACTACATGTACTACTAAATCTACTACTAGTAAAATTAGATTCTGGCTCCCAACTATTTTGGTTTTGTTTTTCATTGTTGTTTTCTGTTTTGTTTTAAGATAAAATCTAAATATCCTGGGTTGCCTGATCTCAATGTGTAGACCAGGCTAGTCCCAACCTCACAGAGATCTTCTGTCATCTGCCTCCTAAAGGTGGGATTAAAGGCACATGCCACCATATCCAACTCTGTGTGTGTGTGTGTGTGTGTGTGTGTGTGTGTGTATGTGTAATGAGTTTATTATGGAGATGCAAGAAACGAGATAGAAAGGCTTTAAGGGAGAGGGGTGGGAGGTGATAGGACGTGTGTGATATGAACATGGAAAGGGGAGCTGGATGATGAAGAACAGTAGAGTGGGGCAGAGAGATGGGGAGAGGAGGAGACACAGGGAAGGTTGATCGAAACAGTGTGTATGAACATGCTGTAGAGAAACCCGTTATACTGTAAGCTGATGGAAAACACTGACATCAGTCTAAACAACAGCACAGGGTTCCAGGCTGAGAACAACCTAGGGAGGGGTGTGGTCTTCTGTGGCCTTACATGCCTGCCCACACACCACTTCGTCCCATGAGAACACTCCAGAGACCCTGCTGTACGTGTGTATGTGTGAGTGTGCATGCGTGTGAGTGTAAGTGTGCATGTGTGTGCATACATGTGTGTACATGTA